>VOMN01026926.1:0-28275 GCA_014899125.1 Orchestia grillus | reverse complement strand
TAAATCTGCGGTGGTGGACGCTGCTATGACTTTGAAGTTTGCTGCAAGTATTGGATGGTTTGCGAGCATCTTACTCAAATATTGTGTTCATAAGCTGCTTAACCTAAGCTAATGTCGTAAGGATGGATTCAGAAGCTTAATCTAATTCGTGTGGCCATATAACTATCGAAAAGGGTCAAACTTTTAAATTCAACCAAAAAAATATTATTACCTTATTTGATCGAATTCTTGTTCGCTAATAGTCTAAAAAATCCGCGACTTGGAATGATCTTGTCAAACCCAATGGTAAAAGCGAATACATCTCTCGTCTCCGTTAATGTGTCCATAAAGAATAGAGGATCAGTGAATGAGAGCGGCCAGCTTGGCACTTGCAGCAGCCGCAGCGCTGGGCGTGCTCGCCGAGCGGTTAACTTCGGCATATTTTGTTGGTGGACTGAGGAAGGTCTGGAACATGACGCAGCAACTTCGTGGGTTCCTTTGAGACAGCCTGCTGAAGGCCCTTGAGCAAATAGGTTCTTGTGATCATTACAGAAGCTAACTAGCAACTAACGAGCCTCCAGTGATGGCATCCAGCGACCGCCAGTAACAGGGGCTAACGAGACACTCCGAGATCCTGGTGCTCTCCGCAGTTAAAACACAGGCAGCAGGAGCTACGGATACCAAATTCATACCTTCAGACCTACTCGTATAAGCAAGTGCCCACGTAGATTTGTAAAAAGAGCTTGTTTCGATATTGAGAATAGGGCCTAGGGATATTTGTTCCCGTTGAATTTCGTTGGGTACCAGGGGCTAATCAAATCTCCATTTTATTAGGTAGTGAATAAAAATCATGGAAGGAAAATTTACTATAAATACGAGTAGGAAGTGAAAGAACTATGATATTTTCAGGTTATTCATGATAGCTCGCAAATTTAATTTGTTCAGGAAAAGATTGGTATCTAATCTACCCTAACGTGCAGGAGCTTGAGGTTAGGATGCGTTTATGCAACTGAACTGAAAATAAAAAGAGACTGAATTGAGTCAGGAACAAAACGTTCGAAAAATTAAATTAGCTAATTAAGGTGAGCAATTCAGTAAGTTACAATAAATAACCTCTTTGCTATTATTATAATTGCTCACTTGTAGTGCCATCTGTACATGATGCTATATACTGTGAACACAAAATTTCATAGTTTTTTTCCCCCGTAATGTTACAATTTATTAAACATGGAATGTGAAGTCCTTGCAACAACTGCTCGAAATTTTAATCGGAGATCAAACATCATAATTTCCTAAAATAACGTTGCTATTTAAATCACTGCTTTGCAGCTTAATTCGAGTTGACTACCGAGAGCACAAACTGCCATGAAGCAAACATCTTAAGCGGACCCCATTTGCTCAGTTCCGTGTGAACTCAGCGTGAAATTAGGCATAAAGGACTGGTTGAAAATCTGTGAGTCCTCGTAAGTGGAATTCCTCATAAAAGAGGCAAAGTTAAAAAACGCTATAATGAGACTCCTTCCGGTAGTTTAACTCCACAGTAAGTTTAG
This sequence comes from Orchestia grillus, assembly GCA_014899125.1. Classification (NCBI taxonomy): domain Eukaryota; kingdom Metazoa; phylum Arthropoda; class Malacostraca; order Amphipoda; family Talitridae; genus Orchestia; species Orchestia grillus. The sequence goes on along the minus strand of VOMN01026926.1, from coordinate 26,746 downwards.
CAAATTTATGACTCGATTCAAGACATAACGAAAATTCACAATTTTATTTACTCACATTCACGAACCGGTGAAACACCGTTCTTCGTCAGCCTACTCACTGTACGTACCTGAAAAGAAGAAATAGAAAATGAAGTAAACACCGGTTGAAAATAATCCGTGAAAGTAGACAAATTGTAAAAGAAAATAGTTTTTTATAAGTTGGATGAAAAGTGGAATGAAAATGGTTTCTGTACGATGAAGGCACGCAACTCTCATGAAAATAAAATGCGCTAAATTAAAAAGTTTACCGAAATAACTCGCTGGAAATTGAACAGAATAAATTTTACATAAATTAATCTAGATCATATTATTTAACAAAACGCGTAATCGTCTTTCATCGCAGTTACAATCTAGTATTTGATGGACGAATGTCAGATGACGATTGATATAAATAATTCTATGGAACTTTTTCTTGAGGTTTCAAGGGTTTGCACAAGTTTGTAAATTCCGCACTGAAATAGACTGAGAGTAGAGAAGGGGCGCAGGGCGGACCAGGAACCCCAGAAGCGGTGCACCGCCTTCAGGCAGATGAGGCAGCCTGATAGCCTCACAAGTCTCCTCATCTACTGACCTCCACTGGCAGTCTTGCTCGGTTCTAAAATAGCCCGTCACACCGTGTTTTTCTCCCTTCTCGCCTTCTCACTTTGTATGAGTGAGACACCGATTAGGGAAACTTCTAGACGACGCTTCATCAGAGTTAGCACATCAACTCATGCATAGATGTATTTTAATGTGCGCTGACGCTGTAACCTCACTTTAAGGAATGGAACTTGCGAAGAAAATTTTTTCTTCGTTACATCAAATTAAATTTTTCCGAACATGCGTGCAAATGAGGATAAATGCTGTTGCACGTGGAAGAACTTAACTCCAAGTTCACTAATTAGCAAAGGTAGTTGTTATAGAACTATTTTATAGCCTTGAACACTGTCTATTTATTTGAAATCTCAACTACTTGAATAAATTTGTACTGACGTATTTTAAACAATTATAAATCAAAACAGAGCGCCAAAGTAAAAATTTGAAGAGTCTGTGCAAATAAATACTTGCAAGTACAATGATAACAAAATATTTTTCATATTTTCTAAAACCAGTCGGGATACAAAACTATCGAGAGGTCCCATGCACGTACATTTTATGAAGATGGACCAGAATTTTGCGAACTCTTCTACGCACGAAACTTTCATTATCGGGAAAAGATAGGAAGATACATGATTTCGTAGAAATCGGGCAACTTCTACTCGATGAAGCTGCCCCTGCACTTCGATAACGGTCTCGATACGCCCTCGCAATCGACTGTAACTCATCGAGACGACCTTCCTTGCAAGACAGGCCAATTGACCTCAACACGGCAAATAAGCCCAGCTTTGCGCCATACGGAATTGCATTTTTTCGGCAGTGCCTTCTATTTAAAAATTCATTGGATTGAAATCTGGGGAATTCGGAGGCCTTTAACGGATACTCCAGCATATTCAATAGCCTTGTGGACTTCAACAATCTATTTTGCTTCAGTAACTGACCTCTCCTCATCTTGTACGACTTACGACGCAAATTTTTCACTAAACATTGCTTGATGAGTGTGTTATCATTGCATTAGAAGCCATTATGTCTAGCTGCATGTCAACTTTGTTGGAACAATAAGTTCTTTCCCTCCGTCCACCTTCATTTTCCTAGCGATGTTCCTCAGGGAGACGCTTAGGTCCTTCTCGTGACCTTCGATGGAAACATCCCTCTTGCGATCAGACCACTCAGAATGACATTGTTTGGCTGCCGTTGCCTCTCAGTTGTAGCTGGAAGCGTCCAACTCACATCGACTATTGCTCATGAGGATTATATATTTCCCTGGAATTTAACTTGAAATTTTAAAAATGTAAAGGTTGAACCAGTGATACGATGTAAATTCAGTCATATTGTATAAATCACTGCTTGTGTAGATTAGTTGGTAGATAATACCCCAGTAACGTTGTTGCACTAACCCTGAGAGCGACAAGTACTGTAGCACCAGCGGACGCCAATGACGAGTGCCAGACAAAAAAACGAGCTCTCCAACAAATGTTCTCAAAGTGTGTGCTGATTTGTACAAGTGAAACATTGATTGCAAATATTAATCAAGTAATGAAACGGCGAACAGCAAGCGTTACTTGACAGAATACGTCAAAGAGAGTGCTTAGTGTCGGACGCTTGTTGCTCAGTGATTGCCCGGCGTTAGGAGGCATCCAAGCGCCAGTACAAGCAGTACAGAGCGGGCGAGCGCGGAAGAGGAATCGCTCATACGTGTTCTGACAGGCAGGCAGATTAGCGGTCACGGAAAGCGGCTGCTGGTGCGGAGCAGCGGCACCTCCCTCGCGCCTGCGCAGGTGCGGCTGTTAATTCAGCGTCCAGGTGCGCCTAAGCTTAATCAAGAATCAACAGTCGATTAGAAACAAGTGTGCTTTTTGTCAGTGCTTAGAAACAGTCATAACTAGGTGTATACTGAGAAACAAATGTTAAGACTTCTGTACAGATTTTGAAAGCGAAATGGAAACTGTCAACTGGGAAATATTTTTGCTTTACTCCTCTCTCAAAGAAAATCCCAATTTTCGAAAGAGGCAACAACGTTGGTGAATTACTTTAAAACTATAACTTTGCGCATGAAGAAAACTATAACTCATGAAGAAAGATGCTAAAATTACACGGTATTTCGTCCATGTTCATTGTAACAAGACAAATAATGTTTACCGCTAAAATTATGTACAGCATGGCCGTGTATTAGACATGTGTCTGATAGGTTGATCTACAATCAAGATATCATTGCTAGGATTTATTCGATTGCACTCATGGAACTAATAATCATTTGAAAAATATGCAGTATAATGTTCTGCATTATAGCAGGCAGGCTACTAGTAAATTGATGCCTAAATACAGTATGGTTAAAGTAAAGAAACATAGATTTGAATTCAAAATGGCAATCAAAAATTAGGTGCAAATCCGTGAAAATAAACGAGTGAATAAAACTACTAGCTCAACAAAGGGTTTCAATCCGTCTAGCACAAAATAATACAAACCAAGACAAAATCAAATGAAAAAATGATGTGAAAAAAATTAAAAAGTGGTGCTGCGCATGAAATATGGATGATAAATGAGTCATGATTTAAAATTATACAATCGAATGTCGAAGCGTGTTTAACAAAGCCAGCTAGTGTAGATTTAGTTGCTCATTACACGTCAAACTCGCCATTTGTAGCAACCAACTTCTACATTTCCGAAAAAAATCAATAAACAACCAACATTTCCCTTTTTGACCGAAATTAGAAGTTAAAAATTGAACAAAAATCTCTTACAAAATCACGAACAATTACTAAGTCAAATTTTGAATTAATTTGCGATGAGTTAAAAAACTCTTTGCATTTATACAAATTCGAGTAGTTTAGTTCGAGCTTGCTTCACGCGCAGGACGATATCAAATGACGTTAGGTAGACGCGACATGGGACAATAAACTTGAAAAAAATCGCACTCTTTGCTCATATTTCACACAAACTGGACAAAGCTTGAAACAAAAATTTCAAACTTGGTTAAATTACATTTGCCCCGCAGGAGCAGCTTACACTCAAACTGTAGACCAGGTGGTGATTGCTAACTTCATTGCATTTATTTATTCAGAACAGTTGTGAGCCAGACAGCTCTTTTTAATCTTGTTACAGGCGTAATGGCGTTAATTAATCACACGAGGGCTGGCGGGGCAGACACACGACGTGTGCATGGCTCCCAGAGCGAGGGGACCCAGGCTTGCTGCTGCCAAGGCTACTTGAATGCAGTACAGAAGTACACTAAAACGCACCCTACAGAACTATAAATTTCTAAATTTGAATATCTATACGTGCCTGTTTTTTACTCCATTCAAATATCGCTTTAGAGTTTAGAACATAATTTGACTCTATGAATTTCGAATGAAATTTTCCCTTTTGGAATTTGTGCAACTAATAATGAATAGGAGATGCATTGCGCGTAGTATATTCCTGTGAAATTACGGCCTTAACACATTATTTTACAGCGAATACAAAGCAATGTCATTCTCCATCTGATGCTTCTCTACCATCCCTTTGAACATTTTCTTAGCGAACGTCAACTTTTCCTCCCGCAAAGAATTTAAAAATTTATTGAAATATTTCGTCCTGTTCAAGAAATGGCCTCAAAATTATAACTAACGGCATTATCTCAAAGAAGTTATATATTTAGTTCTTTGCGTGGGCTCCATCGTGTAGTGGTTAGCGTGATGGCCTCAGAGCCGAAAGAACCAGGGTTCGAGCCTCGGCTCAGGTGGAGCTTTTCACGTGACTGCAGAGTACTTCCAATGCAAAAGGAAGTTTAAACCACATATTCCTCACATCCCCCACCACACCAGTAGTTGAAAGACATTAAAAACCCAGCGGTAATACGTGTTGGAGTTAATAAAGGTTCTTACGCGTTTATAATTCTACGCTGATATGGTATTTCTATGACAAACGAAACCCCTAGACGAAACTAATAGTATATGTGCGTTCATATACTAAACTCCAAACGATTGGGAATGTTTAGTCATCGCTATCGTACGTCGGTAGCTGGAGAAAACGTGTACATTTAAACGCTTCTGTCTTGGTTGATAATTTAACCCTTAAATACACGCATTTTTTCAAAGGATAAAAAATATGTTTAGGGCAATTCTACATTATAATAAACCAGTAAATACATAGATCAAATTAGATTGAAAAATTTTCCATTTAATTAACTAAATTGTTAGTTGTATCACATATGATTCAAGGGGAGACTTCCGGTTATTCCATCAAATTGTTAGTTTGTATCATTTATGATACACGGTGCATTTAAGGGTTAAGTGTTCATTCGTTCTCATCAAATAGATACTATCAGTATATTAAGGAAGGAACGTGCGTAGATTGACAGTACATTTCCAATGTACTCTTACAGCGAAAATATAGTTTAATACAAGACATGGAAAATAGTTCCCAAGTAAGCTAATATGATTTTATGATCTACTTTGTTTTTTACTGTGGATATTTTATCAGGTGGAAACAAAAGTTTCCTTCGTCTTCATGAGATCTCCGATACATGTCGTTATGTGACCATGGTCAAAATTACGACATTGTCCTTTTGTGTTTCAATGTAGATGTTTGCAGGATTGTAGCAATAAAGAGTCATTCTTTGGCTAGTCGCAAAAGGAATGAACCTTCGAAGAGACGAGGCTTGTATGTTTACAGTACCATCAAACTTTTGCCTTTAAAGACGGTCCCACCAGCTTCCTCTCAATACATATATTCCACCAGATTTTCATCTTAGTCCAGTTACTAAAAAGGGAAAAAATTTTGTGCCATGCTAATTCAAAAATGTACGGAAAGTCATCCAGAATCAAAAAACAAAGAATTTAATAACAGATGCTTAAAACAACTTGCACATATATACTCGAAGATAAACGAAGCATTGACAAAGACGGAGACGAGAAGACCAATATTTTACCTTACGTGTTAAATTATTACCAATTTTGAATTACGAAAGCGCGCAGAACTGATATTACCGAACAATGTTGTACTGTTTGCTGCTCCAATCTTGAGTGAGAGTGTTGTCTTCTTTTTATTCGAGTTCTTATTTTTAAAATACATACAAAATACCAAGATCTAAAGACTTGAAATCAAATAAAACAACAGAATCGGTAAACTTTACTAAAAATTCCATAGCACAAAAAAAGTGCATTGACCTACCATAAATAAATACGGTTTAACTCCTTAATCATAATGAGATTGAATACGTGCTACCTATTCAGTTATTACCGGGACATGGTGGGAAAATTTAAACCTCAATTTATAAGGAACTCGTAACTGGTAGGACATTGAGGTAGCAGTCGCTATGCGGTGCTGGAAGCCGGTTTTTAGCGACGAAATTTTCGTGTAACTTTAGTCTTTTTTATCCTCCATTTTTGTGCCTCAAAGTGTTAAGTAAGAGCTCGTAATCATTTTATCAAGCATTATGCAAGATGATTTAACTCCGAGCTTACGTGATAGTAAAAATACAAGACCACAATTTCAAATTACATGCTATACACAAGCTCCGAGATAATCTCGACTGTCTGTTCGGTTGCATATATTTTCGTTAGAAAACTTACGTTAATAAAGTAGATTTCTGTGCGTGAAAGATGTTGAGTATGCACGCAGAGTTCATCACATCGATTAATTTCCCCTCTCCTAGGCACATCCATGCCGAATGATAGCCTAATTATACTGACGTACTCTTTCACTATACGATTCAAAAGCAGTACATTANTCTTCACATCTTCCAATACATCTTAGGCCTTTAAGTGATATCAAAGCTAAATATCTATCTTCAATGCTGTAATATTCACATTTCATTAAGATTAAGTCAGAATTATTTGTTTTTGACAATTTATCTTTCATAAACATGATCTGTTTTTAACAGTTCTTTTTCTCATCTGCAGCATGTTGAGTATGCTAATAATATGCTAAAAAAGTTTATTCTTTTATACAGTGAGCCCCACTTTTTTAATAAAATATTGCAGAATAGAAATGCAGTCTTCCACTTCTATGATTCGTCGTGAGGAAACGAAAACCACTTTTGTTATTTATTCAAGGTTTCCATCACATAGTTAATACAATAAGTCGCATCGTTCCGAAAGTATACGAATCAGTTTACTATAGACATAAGTTTCAACTCTCAGACCGATAATTATCTGAAGAGCAGTTACCTTGTATCTTTTTCATCCGAAAAAATCACGCAATGGAAGTCTGCAAATAGTACAAAAAATCGAAGCGCAAACGCAAATCCTTACTTGAAATCTATGAAATTTCAGGGCTCAAGTTCACACGCAGACTGCGGCGGATTCATCACACATCTACGCCCCCAACGAGTATCGATGCACTGATTGGATCAATTAGGAAGAGGACGCTGCGGCTCAGCAAACTCGAGACTTGGGCCCGAGGCTCTCCAGACCCGGAGCGAACAAGCCACTCGGCACACAGGATTTTTAATGCAATCGAATCGTTGTAATTGGCAGCCTAGGCTGCTGACAGGGAATCTGGAGAAAAGCTTTAAATCAGTAGAAAAATTGCTACTCATAGAGGAATTATAAATTGCTGCTGAAATTCTTCAGAGAAAATTGCTTGTTCTTGTTGACAAATATTATTTTAAAAATTTCATGGCATGGAGGAAAATTTTTCGTTAAATGTGAGACGATTGTCAATTTCAAATTTTTCATTGTGAAGAGGGAAGGGTGGTTGAATACCATCTCGAAAACTCTGCTTGCATGAAAAATTGTTCACTTACAATAATAATGGCACAAGATAGTCGTTATAGAAGGGGATATAAGTAGATTTAGATAAAACTGAACCCTTCGAAGGCCCTGCATAGCCATGAGGGATGAAGTATTCTTCAGAGAATAGCATTACTAAGGAACCAGGACACAAATTGGATCGGCACGCTTCATTGATCACATTAGCGAAAGCCATGAGTTCTCGGAGTTAGATATTTTATGCTCAAAGAGACAGATTTTTAACACCTAACCTGGATACATTGGTAGAGTTAACTTTCAAACTTAGAAACAGTGTAATTTATGCAAGAATGATAAGTGCTTCATTTCCGTAATTTACTGCATATATTAGTAAAATCGAAATGTCATAATTACAACCTGTTAACAAGAATCCTCAAAAACATTTGGATTGAAAAGTATGACGTTAATGTAAAAACTGCTATTTTATAGAAGTTGGTTCGGAAACAAGAAAGATATTAAAAATTATACAAACCATAGGGTCTTAGCCTTATGAACAGAATTACTACGAGTAAAATAAGTCTTAATGAAGTAATCAAGTGTCTATTTCGTGAAGATAAAAAAACTGGAAAGAGAGAATTCCCCAATATACCTTCTTTAACAATAGGTCAAATTTATACTCGTGGCAAACACAGAACAGATAGTCCAGTCAATAAGTCTCCCTTGAGGGCAATTGTGCTTTGTGACCGTGGAAACCGCCGGGACGCGAACTCGTGAGAGCCAGAGGGAGTGTCAGCAGAGGGTGTTCAAAGTTGCCTCGAGCAACGCATCGAATCATTACGCTTAAGAGCTACCTGTATATGTGCGATGACAAATCACCGCAGCGAAGAGATGAATGACGCAGTCTTTCAGGCGCTGGGCTCGACAAGATAATGTGTAAGCCAAATGATCGATTGCTTTTCGGTACACAACTCTCATTAACAATTAGGAAATGAACGCTGCAATATTTTGGGTTAACAGTCTCGCATTTGATCTGCCATATTAGTCAAAACTACGTAGTAGTCATCTTCATTCTTCAGGTAGTTGACCTATGTACCTATTCTGGAAAAGTTTGTACCTTGAGTGCTAACGGCATCGCTGTTAAATCAATCTTATCGGAAGTATCAGTGCAACGATGAATGGAAAAATTTGGACAAATAGAGCAGTAATCGTAATCAAAAAAGTGAGTAAGTCAGGTAAAGAATTTGAAGTAATATACTTAAAGTTCTGGGAAATCTTACAATAGGTTTCTTTTCTCGAATTAAGTGCTAGTAGAAGGAGTAGTAAGGATTGCAGCGCTTCAGTGACTCAGACCATCTCGCACCGAAAGAGAAGAGACCACTAAGTATGTACTTGGAGAACGGGGAATCTGTGCCCAAGGCGTGTTCCTACACAAGATTCCCTGTGCATAGAAACAACAAATTGAGGAAGAAGAGGAAGAAAAGATAAAGAATAATTAGTAAGGAAGGCATGAAAATGGAGAGAAGCAAAGTGGGCACTAAAGATATAAGTCCCGAAGGCCTAGCTATAGCTGAGGTAACCTAACAGTGCCTCCCTGGGGACGCCAATCCCCATAATGAAGTAACTCGAAATAACCTTCAAAATAATTTTTTCCTACAATTCCGAATCCAGCCGAGCGAAAATAGTAAAAGATTGTACTATTATTCCAACGACAATACTGCTACAATCGTTTTACCTGTGTTTTCTTTCTGTTACCATGGGCCCTAAAATGATTACACATTTTTCAGATCTCAGAGAATTCTCCACATTTTAAAAGCAAAATTACATGGTAACTGCAGTATCACACGTAAATTTCACAACTCAAAAGAAGAGAAAACAAACTATCCACCTCAAAAGTGCCAGAGGTCCATGGCTACAACGAACACCTGTGACCTCTGCTCACTGAGTAGGAGGTGTTTTTCAGTCGCCTGACCTATGAAGTTAGTAACTTCTTAACAAAGCGCTAGAGAAGCAATAATATGTGATAGAAAAGCAATGGTATTGAGCAATGGAATGTACGATGAAATTGGCTTGACAAAATAATTGCAAGTTTTCGAACAAGTTCCAGACAATTCTCGGTACGGTGAATATTCAGTAATTATTGCTCTGCTTTTCTGATCAGAGTTCCGAGGAATAAAGTTAATCTGTCCCGGCTCTCAGGTTCCATTTTTATTTTGACGAAGAGCTCCTGACTGGGGTCTGAGGAGTCCATCAGGTAATTGATAAGCCTGAGGCAACAACTGCAAAGCCTCCAGCTCGAGGGCACGCAAATTGAGGGGCTAGTTTAACTTCGGTAGCAGTCGTGCGACCAATAAAGAGGCTTCTGTTGACTGACAAGCAATCTCGACACCCTAAAAACAGCATGAATCAACAAATTGGATGTCAATGACAGCTAACGAATTGAGTGCCTGCTGTCAATCGGGTATTCCTTTCACCATTTGGGCTTGAGTATGCAACACGAATTTGCGAAGGAATGCCGAATTTGATTCGTGAAATTAAGGCTAGTGACTTTTGGTAAGTTAGAATGCTAAAACGGTGGTTAATCACTTTTGGTTGTACCGATTTTATTCACTGGTGTTGTGGTCGATCACCTTCGCTTAGCGATAATTATTGTTTTTTCATATCACATTTGACTCATTTAAATTCTTTGATGCTTTTTGAACAAATATAGTTAGCACAACAACATTGACAGCGTCAAACGAATAGTTTGGACATTTTTGTACAATAACTCACTCGAGCATCTCTTTAATTTTGAACTACATTCCTGGAATAGACATCAATAAATCGAAAGTGCACGACTTGAAAATAAAATATATTCAACCATAACCAATGATCATGAAAAAAATGGGAAAAAGTCAGTTTATTCGGAGATAGCTCAACATTACGGAACCAGTTGAACTTTATATAGGATGCATTTTAAAGGCAGCACAAATGGTAGATGTATCGAGCTCGAGGGTACGGATGGCAGGCAGTTGTACCTCAGTTGCAAAATTGACAGCCAGTGAACTGACACTACATATATCGCCGCAATTGACACTACGTATATTGCCGTAATTAACACTCCGAATATTGCAGCAATTGACATGACGTATATTGCCGCAATTGATACTACGTATATTGCCGCAACTGACACTACGTATATCGCCGCAATTGACACTACGTATATCGCCGCAAGTGACACTACATATATCGCTGCTTCACCAAAATTTGGGAACGGCTTTGGAAGTGTTTGTTGCTTTATCTGTGAAAGTTTGAAGTTAAGAGATGGAATTACGGAGAGTGTTGGACATTATGCAGAGTGTGTTCAAATGAATTAAAAAAACAAGTTCTTCAACTGTTTCTTTGGTGTTCGACCATTTTTTTCATACGCGACTGGCAGGTATACAGACGGTCATTATTCAGCAAACCTGTGACAATCCTGATGGACGAGAAAATCACTGTTAGCTATAAAATGATCAATGAAAATCGAAATTCAATCCTAGGGATGATGAACCAGACTATCGGCATACTGCTAGACTATTGCATTCCAATCGGGCTTAAGTATAGGGGAGCGACAGGTCTGTTCAAAGAAGGTGTCACAGGCTCCAAGTGTTCAGAAAATGGAATACACAAGGAAAATTATTTCTAAATTCGATTGCGGTACCCAACATCCTTTCCATATGATGTGCAAGGCTCGCAACGAGAAGAAGTTTTGTTAGTTTCATCGCCCCGCAAACTCTCAAAAACTTAGGTGGAGATAAAACTCGAGAGAGGTAAAATTTTCATCAGAAGAATATTTTCCCTCTACTGTAATCTTGCCCAATTTAAACTGAATTTCTAATTATGTTAGGACATAGATAAGAAAATATTAGTGATAAGACAACGCTACTGATAGCTTGTTTTGTCTGAATTTGTTGATACGACGAAATAAAGCGTCTGTGGGTGCAAGCGGACGTATCCGTCTTTTCCTCACACATGCTGTCAGCAAAATATCAGCGATACGTTCGGAAGATTGTTACAAATTAACAGACATGCTCCACGTAAGCTCTACGTACATAGTGAATTCGGAAGAAAATAATCGTATTTTTTCAGATGTCGCAATACTACCTTTGTGGAAGTGATTTGTATTGTAAAGCCAATTTTCACCGGTTATGTGTAATTATTCATTCAACATTTTTACTCACGTGCTTATATCGATTAATTAACCGGTAAATTTGAAGAAAACATTTAATGAAGATGTTAATGAAGACGTTTGGTTTTTAAATTTTAAATAACCCATAATTTCTTCAAGATTTAGATATACAACAATGTTAAAAGCATCCAGTTTACGTTACACGATAAATGTGATAAGAAAATAAGTAATAAGTTTGGTCAAAAAAACTCTGTTATTGAATACAATATAATATTGATTTTTGTGTTAACGAAACTTTAATCCAAAAATATTCTTATTTTGCCTCCAGTTCCACAATTTCGAAATATCAAAGGCAACTGTAACTTACGTGTGGGAGTCTCCTGGAAGGTGGGAAACTTTAGCCTGCGTCATCGTGATTCATGCAGGACCTCACAAGCGGGAGCGTTTACCCCTGAGCTCTCCGGTAGCAATCCTATGTGTTACGTGAGGACATAGTTGAGATTTACACCGACCGCACCTCTTAGGCATGGGACGAGTCACCGCTGATGAGCAAAACAAAGTCGGCATTTGAGGCTATGCCTGCACACACCGGCGAGTCACCTCCTTTGCCGGATTGCTGAGGCAGGTCGAAACGCTAGTGAATGTTCAGCGGTTATGACTTATGTGATTATCGTGATGGTTCTTTTTTCCTCATCTTTATACCCTTTTTACCAATTAATTGTTTTTAGCGTTGATATTCGATTTTCCCCATATGGGAACTGTGAAATTAGTCCCGAACACCCGGTATAGTTAGACGTACACAGTCCGAGGGGAGTGAACGTGAATGTCGATACCAGGATTGCTTTCAGAAGTGATTAGCACGTCTCAAGCATGCTAACATACAGGACAGTATACTGAAAGTATATTTATAATGAGTAGATGGCTTTACTCTTTTGTAATTATAACTCTGAAATCTAAACTTATTGATCGGTAAAATTTCATGAACGGTTGGTAATTGATCGCATAATTGAAATGAATGAATAAAACAATTGAATAAATCTAAATAAATTGGTAACAAAAAGTTTATGAAAATTAAAATGGATAATGCTCCCCTAAGTTGTTAAGTATTTCACATGAAACTAGGTAAAATTAAACTCATACATGTAGAGCAGATTGCTGCGCGAATGATGGTTGAGTTAGTCACTCCAGCTGGCCACCTTGAGTGTCTAAGCCGCCAGTTGGCTCTCACATCATTTGTCTCCTCAATCATAAACTGATCCTTCAGACAAAAGAAGAAAACAATGGCATAAACGCCTCCTCTAGTCACCGCCGCTAAAATTTACATATCAAAAGCTATGCACTAACGAGAAGCGAGGACCGGCACAAGATCGTTCCACTGATAATGGTTACCTGCTTTGCTTGCGTTCGAAACTGGGCTAGAACACGTCGAATCTAAATTAACTTTCTTTTTTATTAAACGATGTTATAAATGGTGATACTAACTGCGCAAATAGACAACCAAATTTTTGAAAAATGGAATAAACTTTCGCAAATTAAAAAAAAGAACTGTATACTAATTAACTAAAGACTCCACACCCGATACACAACTGCACAAAGTCATTGGAAACGAAGCGTTGTGGAACACAGTTCAAATAATCCGTGATTTACTGATATCTATGGAAACATAATACATATTAAATGACTTCATTTCCCTCCTCAGAAAAAGCATTACGTACCTATGGAATCAAATGCGAAGCAGATGCAACTACACTGATATGTAAGTTATTTTATTATGCCTTTATGTGAGGAATATTTAAAAGCAGCATCGCTCTTTTAGGTGACTAGAATTGGCCAAAATTGAAAACGTTCGAGGAAATTAAAATTTTATTTTAATGCTTCACATGGAGAGCAATTTTTTTACTTTGCTGGAAACCAGCGCAAGAATTCGAAAGGGTAGATGAGGGAAAAGAGACTCCATCAAAACAATCGCACTTCCAAGCCTTTTTTAGCACTTTCACTGCTTCCTTTTACTTGAACACGATACCTGAGGTTTATGTTCGTTTGCATTGTCATAAATTTGATATTTTATGAAATTTATCCCACTTATGAGTCGAAATTATGGTACCTTGCTTTCGTATCACAATCTGAGTGTTGAATTATAGCAAAGTTTGTAATGATGAGTGCTTTCTTTCCCTGGCTCCAACTCAACTAATATACTTATACCCTACATCACGATTCACGGACAATAATAACGTTAATATTTTACTTGATTTCTGACAAATAAAGAACATTTTGAAGAGCTTTTACGAAATATTCTTCTGAAAACAAAAAGCTTTTGAAAGTATTGAAAGCACTACATTGCTAGATTTTTATTATCTTCTTTCATCTCTTTAGTTGATGAGAACACCTTTGAATCGTACCGCATACGAGGAAACTACATTCTCGCCAAGACCAATAGAAATCTTTTCCCTTTCTTCTCCAAAATTCACCAAAGAATAGGCTTCATCTATGGCCAACCATTCTGCAGTCAACATTTTGCGCTTACTTTTGAGTGCAGGAAGTTTTTTCAATCACTATTTTTGAAGAGTATCTCATCATAGTGCAGTGCTCGATTGGATGTCGAGTGACACTAATTTGAGTTGATGAGGTTTCTTCAGTAATTCTTCCCGCATTATTCTGGAATTCTTAGTCACAATTTGTTCCAGACTAGAGCCAAGACGAAGAGTTATACTTCCACTAGCATTCCATCACATTGTCTGTCCGCGGAAATTCTTTGCCCTTGAATGAAAAGCACTTACTCTAACTGTGAACTACATTGGAGGAAACACGCATCTATTTTTCGTCCACCTTTTCAATTAATAAAATTTCTGACCTGAGGAATGTACGTTTTCCCACTCAATGCTAACTAGGAGGGATGATCCCGTCGCGTGATCATAAGCGCGAATGGTAATTCGAAATCATCTTAAAAGCGTTAGTGGCCACGCAATTTCAAATCATTGCATCAATAAATTCTAAAAATTAATTCATATTCATGCTACGAATACTTTTGATAAAAGTTCTTCAAAACGTTTTTCACATTTTAAATTTCAAATAGTTTGGATAATGGTTTTCATTCAATTATGCATTTTTACTTCGTATTCGTACTATTTTTTTAAATTATTATTGCAAATATTATTGAAATTTGGCGTTTCTTGAAATGCCTAAACATTTCAGTTATTTAGTGAAATGACTAATTCACTCAAGCGTTATAATACAATGATATACAATATAATATTTTAGTCATTTCATATTAAGAAATAACTAATATTTGCCAGGAATTTATAAAAGTACAAATACACTTAATCGTTAGTTTAGATTTGGTTTGATTGGGTAGGTTAGGCAACTAGTGTCTTATGAACTTACCTTACCCAAAAGATTTGAGAGAATTCGATGGTTCGCTGGACGTCTTCAAGACAAGGCTGGATAAATTTTTACAACTACCCCTGATAGGCCTCCCTTGCCTCACTATCATCAAACGGCAGAGGGAAGCAGTCTCATTCAACAGCTCGCGGAGATGCGAAGGCACACTATGCCCACAAAGCGGCGGCACCCCAGTGTGGCCCGGGAGTGACGACCAAAATATCTCTGACTAACATAGCCTAACCTAACGACTGAGTGAATCTATCGTTTCATTAAATGCCAAGAGCTTTCAGTCGTTCCATGGAACGACTGAGGGAATAAGTTATTTCACGAAATGACTGAAATGTTTAAGCATTTCGAAAAATACCTGATTTCACGACCTGCATGTAAAATACATATGTATACATATCTTGTGCCCCAAAATACAGAATGTGCGTCGAAACTTAGTAAAAAATTTTGCCCACAATATACGTTTTCAAACTTGGACGATTCCTTCTCAATAAAATGCAGAAATACGTTTCGTATGCTCTGCCGCCATACGTACAAAAATAATGTATGATATAATAAACACACAAAAGAAAAATTATTGATCCCAATGTCTCCCAATTTCTAACATTTTTATGTATTAACATTATGAATGATGCAAAAACAGATCAGAGATTTTATTCGCTGCTCAACCTTCCGTAGCTTTACACCTCGTTGCCACGGTCTGTTAGTGCAAGTTTTGTTGCCTATAGAATTAATGTGAACAAATCCCAACGCAGATTACCTGTCCTCACACTCGACACAAATCTGATAACGAGTTTGTGGGGAATGTTTTTTAAGATTATTCGTCACAAACTACTTTTTACACTTGCTCCGAAAAAATTATTCTCGATTTATAATAGCATGGATGTTGCCATCGTTTCACTTGGGCATGGGGCACTGATCTGACTACCAGTGTATCAATTGCACCCAAACGAACTGTTTAGTTTTTAAAATAATTCCTTAAATCTCTTTTTCCATTAGTTTCTATAAATACATGCAGTGTGGAATAAGAAAAACAAGGAGATGTGGAATGAAGAGGATCGATAATATTACTACTATACCATAATCGTACCACGATTATGTATCTTAGAACCTCTGCATCTATCTTTCCCCAATAATACCACTGCAAAGACGGTAATCAACCCAATAACTATGTATTTATTCATAATGTGATAGTTCAATAATAACATGACTGAGTACACACGTAAAAACATGAATCTCAAAAGCTTAAACCCTCGTATCTAATTTTAATTCAAATGTTCTCGAAGCTCGCTTACGGCATTTTCATATCTGCAGTTACTACGTTTAAAATTGTATCCTTAAAAATTTTAATTATCCCGTTACTTGCTTATCATTCCTGTAAGAGTAGTAATAGGAACAAGACTGTGTTTAAATTTCCATTTATATCCTACACAAATGCATAGAAATTTCAAGGGGAGCAACTGCTCGAGGTATAGTTGTATGTTTCCTTCTCACTTTTTAAGATTTTGGGAACTATTCAATGATAACACGACACACCTACGAATAGCTTTATGAATTTAACCTGCCAACTAAAGACGGTATTGGTTCACCATGTAAATATATTTCTCTACCGCCGAGAGCTCAATTTCGGTGGCCATGACGGCAACTTTTTTTTTGATGATGAAGTGATAGACGGCAGTCTTGAGAGCCTCATAAAATATTGTCATAATATTTGCATTAAATAAGTTGCTATGTATGGGTCAAAGTAACACTTAGTTCGGAAGGAGTATTTATTGAGAAAGTATTCCGAGCTTTGCAGGTTTTCTTTAGAGCCCCACAAAGGCATTTTTCCTGCTCCTGGCGCAAACATGTCGACACACGCCATGATCTTATCACAGCTCACGGCAATTCCAACGCGTGCATTCGCAGGACCCCTGTGTGATGGTTCTGCTCTCATGTGTTCCCTGTAGAGCGTAGTATACAAAACAGTAAAGGTGTTGTGATGTTTGTACTCTTTGATCGAAGGTTTAAGAAAGGATAATTGCATGGAAAAAAATTGTTGTTACTATGTGTACCGAAATTGTGAACAACATTAAAAAAATTCCTGACAGAGGTATGGGAAATATGACACATAACGACTTCAATAACATTCAATAATATTATTAAAGGAAAACGTCACAGCATGCGAACACTTTTACAACAACTACATGATTCATTGCTCACTCATTAAAAACTTACTGGTTTTCATTTTCATTGGAAACTCTCGACTCAAATTTGGTGAGCGGAGCCGAGTTGCAAATGCATCGAACTAGGATTTAAACGAGCCCAGATGATTCCTCTACCTCAGCTCATCTTCAATAACAATTACTTAATTTTCTTTGAAGCAAAAAGTCCTTGCTCAACGAAATCAAATAAATTTCTTAGAGTAGCGCCATGCAGTCAATGCAGACTAAGAACCGCTGCTCCACTTAGTTAGGCTGTCAGCATCCTCGTCCTCGATCGAGGTCCTCAAAACAAGCTGAGAGCGAGCTTGGCTGCAGATGTCATCACCCGAGCAGCCTCGCTGCAGCTGCACGCCTCGCTACTGAAGACGTAGTACAGCTGCAACGTCAGTTACAGTGTACCTACCTGTGCAGATACACTCGTGTGATGCAGAAAACTCGTGTTTCATGTATAAAGCGAAAGGCTCATGGGATTCACGTGTGAAATAGGCAACAAATTACCTTTAAATATTACGTTTAAGCCTACGCTTCAAGCAAAATTAAAAAGAACTGCACGCCCATCTTCCAATAGCAAGAGTATCCATAATATGCTCCCCGGGCAAAACATAAATCACTTACTACTAATTTGATGTAGGACCTCCACGAGCACGAATAATGGCAGCAATTCTGTATGAATTAGAGTCTAAGAACGTTCTAATATACACAATGTCGATTTAAAATCACTTTTGCATCAACTGATGTGGTGTGGCCACAGTGCGTGGACGATCTTTTTGACAACAACCTTTTCCTTTTAGATGGTCCCACACATTTTAAATTGAGTTCATCTTTGGGGATTTCACTGTCCAATCTGAATGCCTGAAATATCTTAAATGACTGTCATGCCGACTGATGTTGGTTCTAGCACTATACACACGGCAGATATTATCCTAGAAGATAGGCAAGGCCCCATGCCTTTCTTGAATCAGATATTGTGCAATTGGCTAACCTTTGTTTTCTAGCAGCTTAACGCAACCATGCTGGTTCAGATTGATGGTTCAACTAAAGACTCTCTTGTACAAAGTTAAGATAACCCCAGAATATGATAGAACCTCCTCCTGCTTGTATCGCCCCTTGTACACAGGCTTCGTTGAAGGCTTCATGAGGTCTTCGATGAACACGACGGCGGGTGTCATTTCTATATAAACCGAGTCGTTATTCATTCGACCACATGACGCTACTTCACTCCTTTATGGTGCAATGCGCGTGTGCTTCAGCACAAATTTAAACTAGTGGTCTGCTGAACATAAGTTAACATCGGCTGTTTACGAGTTACTCTGCTCCAAATATCCATTGCATAGAGTTCCTTACGAAGAGTTCATTCAGAAACAACAGGAGAAGGGTCATCACTGACATTTCACAGTACTTCCATCCTTATGGCAAAGCGATTCCGGTCAACAATTTGGGACACATGGTGGCGATTTCTATCGGTTATAATATTTTTCCGACCACAATTTTGCCCTGAATTGCCGTATGCACCGCATTGTTTCCATTGTTTGTAGACTTGTGTACTAGTGAGGCATGAAAAGCCAGCTAATTCTGCTACTTCATTCACTGGGTATCTTTTAGCCCGGCTAAATGCAATTGCCTTTTTCACCATTCTGGGACATTTTGCTTTTGTCCCATAGTTGTCCAGCAACTAAGTAACAAGTTCATACCGAGCCAGTTCCGAATGAATACCGATGCCTGTTCATTTCTTGAATATAACCTAAACTTTCACAGCTTTGAAAACCGATTGGTGAACCTAGTAAATATTTGACGCTTGAAAAATAATAGGTGACTAATTATTTGTCTGTGAAACTTAAAAAGCACCTATGAAATATTCTAAGCTAAACATTATAGAATATAGATAAGCAATTAATTTTCAGTCCCTGGTCTGGTTGAAATTTTGTACACAACTTTCTTTCAATCGCATTTTTATCTGGGATGCAGTGACGTTTTAGAAACATTTTAAGTGAAAGAATGGGACACTCACACTGCTGCAGAATATTTCAACTCAGGGTCAGTAATGCCACTTTCGCAACTACATAGCTATAATCAAACAGGAAACATGCAATAAGATACTACAGTTTGTCGATGGAAAATCCTCAAAGTGTGAAGATAAAGTTGGAATTTTTAATGGAATGAATTGATCTCCTGACCGAATTTTCGAAACGTAACTTGAAGTAAATTTCATTTTCATCAAAGATTGAAACAAAATTTTGTCTTTTCATTCTTCGTTGATTTATGTTTCGCAATATCATAAATGTAACTATGAAATCGTACTGAAATCAAATTGAAAATTTGTTCGATAGTTGATGAATTTGACCCGTTGCGTTAGAAACGGAAACAGGATAAATTCAGGCAGAAATACGCAAGCCCTCTCGTATAAAATCTTTAACTTCCGGTATCAAGTGTCACGCATGCATAGCTCCATCAAATTAAAACTTTGTCAAACTATAATATTTATATTAGTTTTTATAATCCTTGTAAAATAATTCATGTTTGGTTTAAGAATTATTCATTTACAGCGGTTAAACAGGACTCGTGCTTATTCCCTGCGATTATCCTACACAGGTTGAAAAAACAGTCTTAGTAAACACTAAAATTTAAATCGAACTACCTCGTGCGGACGTAAAGAATAACTGCGACGGCTGCGGACGCCAGCGCGAGCAGCCTTAAAAGGCCATTAAGGCGTGCGTCTGAGAGAAGAGGGAGCTGTGGTGAGGTGGTCGGGCGCGTCATATGCTTCCGCGGTGCAGCTAACGCACAGGCTGCGGTCGCATTCCTACGGCTGGCCCCAGCGTTGTAGAACACACGTCCTCGCACATTGGGAACTCGCTCGCAACAGCAGCAAGAATAAGCCCTCAGAAAGTAGCTGAAACGAGTTAGGTGCATATTGGGATTTTACTCACATTTTCAAAAGATTTTGAACCAAAACAGCTTTTCCATAAGAAAATTATGATAATTTTTGGAATGTAGAAGTTACTGTGGTTCAACACCCAACGTATCCCACAGGCACTGGAACAATTCCAAAATTCAATATAAACAAGAAACAAAGCAGACTAGGGACACTTCAGATGCAATTCAAATCTATGTCAAGTAAGGTAGTTTGAGTAGCAACCTTAGAATCATTCAAACATTTAAAAGGAGGATGGCATTAAACTCGTTAGAAACTTCATAAGAATGAATCAAAGCCGCAACTGTCGAAAACAGAAAGGAAAGTATACCTCTTATAGTAATGGTAATACAGGCCCTAAATTCGTTCCATTCATATTCATAAAACTGAAAACTTGTTCTTACTACATGCGTATCTACTCGCAACTGCTACGTAGTAATGCTGAACAAAGGATACATGGATCCATTGTAAAACTACGGTGAATTGATCAAATTTTTCATTCATGTTCTCTGACCGTTTATCATCAAATTCACGGGGGAATCCAGCGATTTGGGCGTGTATTACATCGCGACGGTCATAAAATACCCTAATTTTATGGTTTTTACCGAGAGCTCGTTGCGAGAGGCTCTACCACTGAATGGTGACTTAAGTTTGTCCGTAAAACTGATCGCAATTGCTTGCATTGAAGGTTTCTGTTGTGAAAAGACCTGATGTCGAGTATTCCGAAAGAGTCCAAATGCATATCGAAGCCATAAATTTTATTTACACAATAAAACTAATATTAATGATCGAATAATAGATACTAAAAAAATCATGAGGTCGAGTATGATCTACTTATCGTAATTGACGCATTTGCAGATTAAGTTTTGCAGTGTTCCTGCTTGTAGGAAGTCGTCTTCATAAGAAAGAGGATTGTGCGGTTTACTATTCAACTTACAGTATTTCTGTTTTTTATATATTTAATTACGTGCTAGCCTTCAACTGAACGATGTTTGAGATTCTCTGTTCATTTTTTTGCAGTAATTGATCATTTTGTTGCACACTGAATAGAATTTCATGATAATTTTAAAACCTAAAGTTAGTACAACACCGCCAGCAACCACCGCAAGTATTGCGATCACTTACAAGTATAATGGAATGGGTCTCTATTGCCTCATTAACATGTATAGAAAAGCCCAATCCCAACATGCTACCAAAGACGTAAGAATGAGAAGGAAGGTCAGCCAAACTCAACATCCAAGTCGAGTGAGCACTCTGTGGCGATCTCTTATGAATAGCGAATGCCACAGTTACGTCGGTGCTGCAGCCAAACGCAGCAGGCACGCACCGCAATATCAGCTTCAAGAGCAACATCCACTCCTAGAACAATATTGTAAATCTAGCGTGTACACCGAAGGATGAATTGAGCAACAAGCCGATACACGTGTATCGCATATACTCACGAAATGGATCTCGTTTCAAGATCCTGATATATCTTTCCGTATGTCAATGCTAGGTAGACATGTATGTCATACGTTAATTAATCCCTTGTTACTGAGATTTCGTTGTGTACATTTTTCTCACTATAAATGAATGATTTTTCAAATGAATACGTATCACGATCACTTTTCTGAAAGGTGGTCCGCTTTCATTAAAGTTGTTGAGCTCACAATAAATTAAACAGTAAATTAAAAAGGTGTAATGAAATTATAACTGCTTTTAAACTTTGACTTTTATCATATTTGAAGTCTAAAAGAAACGAGTGCACCCGAAATTATGAAGGTAAGTTTGAATGAGATTGAAATTGTCCAATTTTTCATAAATCTCTCAACGCTACGGGGCATTGAACTATATGATACGAATTTTACTCAATTTGAATTTATGAATAACACCATTCCCCTTGTTGCGGTTCAGGGTTTTCAGACATCAGACTTTGAATCGAGGAACTGTGATTCAGCAACAGGTGCGGATATTTCAGGACTAAATCGACTGTAAAGCCTATTAATTGGACCGTAAGCTGCCGATACTTTTAAGATTAACGAATATCTTTCCAAGCAACATTTTTCGTGAAGTCCTTATCGTAAATAGTTCCTTCGCTGGAGGCCAAGGATGTATTTTGAAGTACCATTGAAAGTATTATTTACAGTTATTGTTTTCTTGACTCAGAATTCACTTTGCACGCTAAATTTGTTGAATATGTACGTTTATATTGGGATAAAAACTTATCTATCTTAAATAATAGTTACAAGAAACTTGATTTGATGAAATATTCGCCTCATTCAAACGCACGGAACTGGGTATCATTACCTAAACCTTGAAGCTAAGTGTAGAAGAACCAGTCACAGAAAGTTCTAACTCTACCACCTTATGATCAATTGATGTATTTCGATCTTTATTGAGAAGCAATATTCTCCCTGTGGTCACCCTCCACACTTTGTGCCCGTTGACTCCCACGTTCATGCAAGAGACGAACTAATGACGTGTCGGTTTATGGCACGAGAGCCTGCAAGATTTCGGCCATAAAGTGGAGGCCCAAGAGCACCATAAAAGAACCACAAACGACCTCGGTTTCTATACAGACAAAAATCCAAATTGAATACCTCGTTTGGAGCCGGCTAGGCATCCCAGTGCTCGGGCTTCTTCACAGACTTCTCGTTAAAAATTATACCTCTACGACTGAACGAGGCTGAGCTTTGTCTCGTGAATGTAAAGTGTCC
Source organism: Orchestia grillus (assembly GCA_014899125.1). Taxonomy (NCBI): domain Eukaryota; kingdom Metazoa; phylum Arthropoda; class Malacostraca; order Amphipoda; family Talitridae; genus Orchestia; species Orchestia grillus. The sequence continues at coordinate 4,115 of VOMN01026926.1, read as the reverse complement.
AAGATGAGCAGAAATACCGTCGCATCTCAAGGTGAAAATGACGCAAAAGATGAACAAAGTTCCAACCTAGATGAGTTGGCTTTGGGAAATAAGAACAGAAGAAGCGCAATGCGATAAATAATCAATTAGTAACCGAGAGTTCATATAGAGTGGATCCGTAAATTGTTTCAAGCCTGAGACTCGCTGCCAGCGTTCCGCCTCCACTGAAGCGTGTCACTGAGCAGTCTTCGAAAAAAGTTCACGACCTGCGGTTTGAGTCGTTTCAGTCGCCTCCATAAACATGAGCGATCGAGTAGCACGATTTTATGGAGGTCCATCTGGAACGTTTTTCCCTTCCTGCATTCAGCAAGCTATGGACACTCCGAGTCATTGACTCTTCCTAATAGGCATAGAGAAGGCGGTTGCTGCAACTATACTGGCATCAGTACTTAAGCAGGAATTGATCTCCTCGATTACCACCACTACACCGTTTCGTGTCTTTTAAGATTTGTTTTGATTACTGGTCTGTTTATAACGCTCTCTTTCCAATGTTATGCTAAATTTCAATCGGCTTACGTTCAATCAGTTTTCGAAAGCAGTTTTGGGCACGTGGCCCGGGATGCACTGGGGTACTGCCCTATTGCCTATGTAGGATATTGTCTATTTTTCCCAAAGGAAGCACTGCGCCGCCCAAGATCACCTCTTCCCTTTGTCTGCACATTTTATGTTTATAGGGTAAACTAGAATGCAACAAAGTTGAATTCATGTATAATCTAATTAAGCAATGCATTAAAAAATATATTTTGCAGCTGCGTCATGAAGTTTTGCTCTACGCAAACATATGCCACCGAGGCTGAATATTGTATTGCATGGTGTTTCTTGAGCCTATCTGGCGTCAAGGATCTCGTAAATATTAAGACATCGTTTCCAATATCTTTCTCCTAAAGTGTCTGCACATATGTATGAAAGTAAGATTTCCTTCATGCAATAATTAATAACGTCGCAGCACTTCTACCTAGAATTAATTTAACAAACACGTATGAGAGTAAATGAATCTCTAGCTAACATCGTCCAGTTGCGTTCTTTTCAGAATGACGAACTGAGCAAAATGTGTCAGTGGCCGGACACCGTCCAGGGGAGAGGACAGGCGCAATGCCTAGACGCGTCCGTCCCACGCTGTGGTCTAGACGTGAGCGCTGGGCAGCATTTCACGGCCGGCTTGGTGACGAGCTCCCGGTTGTGGGCCTGCACTGAGCAGGTAAACAAGGAAGCTTTCCCATGAGGATAAGCAAATTAACCTCGAACCAAAGCTTTCTTTGTCCTAATTGTCTTACGAGCTAATGGCTTACCACTTACTTAAGCGGCCACAAAGAATTAGACGATTGCTTTTGGGAAATATTGGCGTGAAGTGTGGGATACACAGGGCACCCAGGTAAGTCAATGATAAGTGAACAAAAATGATGAAAAAAGCCTCTACCATTGAAAATTAAGTCAGCTCAAGGGTCACTGAAATCGCGTAGTTAAATTTTTTTAAATATTTAGATGTATTGATACATGAAATTTACGAAAATATGAAAACTGCACAAATTTTAAGCTATTTAATTTAATGATAAGAGTATCTATACAAAATGAGCAATGATTTTTTTCAAATTAAAAACATTTAATTGACTCAATATGAGTGAGGTGGAGATTTATGCACGCACCACTGAAGCAGCTATGATTTCTTACAGGAAACTATCTGAGGCGTTACTTTTCTACAAAGCGCACGATTTACGGTCACCCTAATTAATGATCAACACAACGGATGATCTCATATCTCAAAAACGAAGTGAATCCTAGTTTAAGGTGATAGCAGTCTTTTACCACATATGTACTGTATGTCTTCGATGTCATCCTCTGTCCATTTGGACATAGTCAGAGATATTACGAGTCCAAAATGAAGTTGGGGAAAATGTATTACGCTTGATAGTGCACGCTGACAATTCTGTGTTCATTTAATCTTCAATCATGTTGCGGTTTCGGTTCTGTAAGCCAGTGACCCAACATTCGTCCTTACTTTTTATTACAACAAAAGGTTCATATAATGCTTTTTGCTTGTTCAAATCGCCCTGATCACTTTCCCTTGTATCGCCGCAATAAAAACTGTCATCCTTACGTATAAAATTTATCAAATCTTCATCGCAACAGTTGCAATGCAGCCTCATAATTTGTGATCATAGCTACATGAAATAAGTCACGCCCTGGAGTCAGCCACTCACATTTGGATCTTTTTACCCAAAAAAACTAGTCAGATCGATCACTGCAGCGCATTGCTACTGTGTCGCTGGCAGTCATTTCTCTGACACCAGGCATGAGGTCAGGGCTCGAGACCGCTCCTCAGTCGGTCACGATTTTCTGATGTAGCGTTAACTGCTGTCATTTAACCTCACTCCGTGAGTTGTATCACGTCTTGACTAGGCTAGTTGAACTCTTTTTTCAGGCAATCTTGCTCTGTATAATGTTTGAACTTATATATAGCAAGAATCTAAGTATGGAATAGTTAATGTGAGGTCTCCCTTCGATGTTCCAAAGAATTGAAAAAAGGTAAAATCATGCCTATTAATTGAAATAAGTTCGCTATGCGCGTCCATTCCGAGGTATAAGCTATTTGAAAATTATAATACTTAGTTTAGGATTATAACGTACACTTATTTGAAAGCACATTATTCCCTTTTATGCTTGTATCAACATGTATAGAAATGTGTAGTAATTCTGATTGGTTTCCGCGCTGATTTTAAAATTTGACGGAAAAAAGCACATTGAGCCTTAAAAGTAAACTGATCACGTTTCACTACGCGATATAGTCGTCATGGGGGTCGTGAACGCAAGGGGTCGTGATGTGCTACGCGTAGACACGTGGTGGAACGGAGGAATATTTATTATGAGAATATTAGGAAAACGTTATGCAAAATAGTATCAATTTGAATGGATGGAAAAGACGACAAAAAACTCGCTCATTACTTCGCAGAGAATAAATGGTAATACGTCTGATGTTCACCCCAGCTCGGACGTCCACCAAGGACTAGACGTAAGGTTAAAGTAACCTAACGGAAGAAAATAGACGTAATACACAGCTCACTTACTACGAGTTTATAAGAAAAGTTTGTATACAATTTTAGACTATGACAACGACGTTACATAAAGAAAGTATTAAACTCATAGTAGAGCGTGAATGCATAGTACGCACACTACTGACGCAATTATCTGAAAGGAATTGACTGGTAGAGTAAAGGAACGTACACGGCACTGAATTTTAAGCCCAAATGTGAAGAAAAATGCTAAGATGTTTGTTCACATTACAAAATAGAAGTCAGGCTGATAACGTACAAATGAATTGGCGACACCTTGACATCACTACGCTTCGTTTCATTATATTTTTTTAGCAGTATTTTTCAATAAATTTCTATTTTACTGCGAGCGGTTTCTTTTCAGCGCATATGTTTTTCTTAGTACGACGATATCTACCTTATTTATTAAAGGTTCATGGAAAAAAATTGTAGCCAGTTTTTGCAGGGCGAAAATACCAGTGCCAAAGTTCTGATTTGATAAGAAAATTTAATTGTCCAGTTATTTCTAAACATAATACAATTTTACGAACATGTAGGCTTGCAATGATTCAACCCATTCAATGTTTGCAGGGTGCTCTGCAATTAGCACAAGCTTTGTGCAGGACAAGAAAGTGTCTCAGATCGATCACCTGAGTGGACACAGTTTGGGAACAATGTACCTGGAGATTTTACTGAGAATTTTCACATTATGTAGGATCAACTGGTATGCCTTTAAAAATGTGTTACACATCAACCAACAAATCTTCATTAACTAAGATAGGTGCGATCGCAAAGTAAATGAAATACTCTTTTTCTTCTTTTCTTGCTGATTGTTTGGAACTGAACACCTCACCAGCTTGTAAAGCGTACACACTCGGTGCTGGCAGGCTTTTTACTAGATATAGCTTTAATTCCTTAACGTACTATACCGAGATATCTCCTGGACCTGGATCTTGCATTCACACGGTCACTGTCGGTAACACCGACCGTGTGAATGCACCGCCGACCTTCTCGTGGGTAACACGTTAAGGGGTTAATCGAGCATAAGGC
>VOMN01026914.1:0-87309 GCA_014899125.1 Orchestia grillus | reverse complement strand
TATCTCGGCCGAGATAACCAAGAATAATATCTAGTAATAAAAAATATCATATTCATAGATAATGAATTATTTCGCCGAAACCCCACTTTTTCTAACTAATTCAAATAACTTTCCTGCAAACGATGGGTTATTTTACCATTGCCATCACGATGCGTCAAAAAACCATAAATAAACATTACGCTGAACTTCTTTTTCGCGACAAATTTTGCGCTCAGAACTACGAAGTCCTTGCCGAGGGTACGGAACAAACATTCCGTGCCTCCTCCGAGAACGGATCCACACATCTGGCTCCCTTTTCCCATGCGCCGTCGACCTCACGGTCCCCTCTTCCAATGAAGGTCCTGAGAACTGAGTCCCAACTCCCTCTTTTTCTGTCTTTCTGCCTCGTACTGCGTCTCTCTCTCTCTCTCTCTCACTCTCTCTCTCTCTCTCTCTCTCTCTGCCCCGTATCTTGCAGAATATGTGTTTCTCTTTATACTCAGGGTTAGATTCCCTACCAATAAACCAATTTCTGCAATGTGTTGCTTGTAAGTGAAATCTAGAGGTAGGGCTTCTGAAAGTTCTCTAGCATAGTCACTAGCAACAAGAAGTGGCACGAATATAATCATTTTATTCATGGCAACGATGTTATTCGATGATTTTTCAAACCTGTGAAGCGTGTACTCACATATGCAAGTCTCAGGTTTCCAATTTGATTTCTTTCTAAAATCCTGATTAAGGACTTTTTTCTTTTAACTTTTAGTTTTGCTTTTATGTCAACAAATGTGAATAGTTGTTAGAGGTAGCAAACACGATGCCAGATTGGGTGGATAAAACGTCTTTTACGATAAAGCCGCCAATTTTTACTTAATTAACATTCGAACCTGTTGCTATGATAATTCATCCAATACTAAGCATTCCCCTAGCCCGATATTCGTCTACAATTACAATAAATCAAAATTAAAATTCAATTAGCGTTATTTCTCACATGATTATATCTTGGAAATTCTTCACCCCATTATTCATTTACCGAGTCATTAACATATGGGTGAATCTCAAAGCACACGTAACCCGTACTTTGAATGCGCTTTCCAATAAGCAAAATGAATACAGTATGTTAAAGAAAAGTTGCGTACTGGCTGATAGTAAGTGAATGGAACGTGTTCACTCACGGACTATTTTCGCGAACATCTGAACTATTTGCGTCAGAGTGAACTGAAGCCTCTGTTCCCCATCCATTCCCCCTTCCTGGAGCCGTTCACGTACATTTGACTTACTCTGCTGCCAAGCTCCGTCGAGCTCGCTTCCTGCCTTTAACTTTATGACTTCTTGCTCTTCCTTAAATCACAAGCACCACTCCATCACTCTTTATGCACATGACCATCGTGTGTCGTGAAATTTCGCAGTCGGTTTTCAATATTCATTTACGAATGGATACAGATTGCTTCATTGCTGGGTGGCGTAGAGTGATTAGTATTATAGAGAGCTGACTTTACTTTGTTCCGGTACAAATGGTTGTAGACGACCCAGAGCTTTCAGTAGATGGAATTGGGTAGTTCATCACACCTGTGATTGATCATGCTCAGTGAATTGAAAGCTGCGTTGAGTGAAACTTTTGTATTGTTTTCGGTGTCTGACTTTAAAGATCTCCACCCAAGAATTGAGGAATTTATTTTGCAAAAGGAATTTGCGCATACTACCATCTCGAATGTACGTGTTTTTGTCATAAGAGGAATGTTGCAATGACTCTAGTCTGTGATGCAGATAGCTGGAAAATTCGTGCTATTTCCGATGCAGATAGCACGATCTAATCGGTACTTTTTCGTGTCACTCGCTTATAGTTTTTATAAATTGTGAAGTGGTTCATTTTTTGAAGAAGTGAGGGCAGCTGGAAGCCTCACGCGACGATTTATAACGTTTCACTTTTATCCTGGATTCGTCTGACGATGAACAAACATTTGGTTGTAAAAGTCGAACTTGAAAAGTATATATTGCCTGCGTTACAAATGCTCACTTTGAAATGACTCTATGTATTATTTTTCTGAGAACTCGAAGCCCTATAAAAGGAAAACAAATTGAGCTTATTATACATTTACTGCAGAAAATTGACTGCAACGCTGACTACTGTTTCTTATAATTTCTAATTGAGCTTACTGAAGAAGCAAGTTAACGACGCTGAAATAGCATTGATGTGTTACGTATCACTAATTTTATTTTGACAACCATAGATATGAGATATTTTTGTTCATCCAACTAAGGCAATTGAATTTACTTCGTTCTAAACTAATTTCTTTTGAAATTGGTATTTTCACCAGTAAAATTTTGATAAAAGAAAAGGACCCAAATGCATTATCCCTCTTTACATCCCCATATGATAATCTTAAATTCTCCCAGTCTGGCAATTAACGTATATCCCATTATAATGAAAACATTTCATTACTAACTTCAAGACAATTCAGTGTTAGAAGCAATTTCGCGGAAGAAATGTCCTCCTCTTCTGATTTTCGTCCAAAATTTCAGCGGCAAATATTTCAGCAAATAATCACCACAGCTTTGATCAAATAGAGTTTACAAGACACAATTAAGCGCGACACAAAATCATAAGACACAATCAAATGTAAGGCTTTAGGGGGAAAAAATTTGCTCAAGAATCATTTTTCACGAGACGCATTTCGACTGAGGACCGCTCGGTGGCTTCTGGTTCGAGCGCTTGTCCGGGCGATTGTTCCTCACCATCGCAAATTATCGCTCGCTGCGTTAATATTGATCTCTGAGATCGGCCTACAGGGGAGCGCAGAGAGGGTGTAGCCAACGTTAATATACGATGACGGTCGCGGGCTGGAATGCAACTTGATCGAGTTTTTCTTCTTGCTATACTGCTCCTGGTGTTCAGTTGACACAGTTAATTGGGAGATTCTAAAAACAGTCACTGAACCAGGGATCTTTTATTCTAATCTCCATGTTCACGAAATTTCAGGAACTCGAGAGATCAACTCAAGAGTTTTTAACGCCCTAATGATGTACTTGGATATTGTTATGCAAGCTCATTTTTCAGTATTTTCATTATCTGGGTAATTTTAAGCGTACTGTACAACCAACCTACTACTGAATGTGTCTACTTACTATTTTCATATGATGGTATTAAATATGCCAGGTGAAATTTACCAACTCACTACACTTCACCCTCCAAAAAAATTGAAATTTTCTGTAACGTGACTGGTGGTATGAATTCGTCCACTTGGTGGCACGCCTTACTAAGAATTACAATAACATTGATCGCCCTTCAAAATTTCACACCATCTCTTTGGAAACTCATGAACAATTTGAACCCTTTTAGAGCCCATTCAAGAGGTTTCAATGAATTATACATCATTCCAGACCACCACTCGTAAAAAGGGTGTGATGACTGAAGGGCGAACTGTGGGTGACTTTTGACGATGAGTAAATTAGCTTCAGAAACGACCTTTAAATTCCCACTGAAGTGAAGCAGTCCGTTTCAGACTCAAGAAATGGGTACATCTAGACTTTTCTAGCCGTTCACATGGGATGAATTTTATTCTCCAGTTCAATTACTTGATATGATGATTTGCGAATGAATGATTAGAATTCTTTTTCACTAAAATGAACGCACCGTGAACTAGCTCCTGTCTTCTTGTTATTCATCAAGCATTTTCTGGTACATATTGAATGCGGGTGTGTTTTAGCAGGTATAAAGCAATCTCGTAAATAGCAAAGCCAACGCAGTGTTCTTTGCAGCCCTGCCGACCCCTCTGCACTCCTCTCACGGTTCACCGACTTCACTTTAACTTATAAAAGCATCGAGCCTGAATAGCACAATAGCAAAAGAGAAAAAGAACGGAACAAAACTAGAAAGGACAGACCAACTGCTGGGCCACCGTTTCCACTTCTTTGAACGCTAGACCTTTTGGCGCAACGGGCTGTCTTTTTTTCTCCACGGCACCTAGGCTCCAAAGCTAGACTTTTCGCGCCCTTTTCGCGGCTTTCCAATGAAGATGTGTGTTGGTTAAAAACCCATCATTTAGGGATTTAGTGATCCGTGTACACATTTCGTACGGAATCGTGTCGATGAAGACACTTATTTCAAAATGAGGTGAATTGATCACGCGAAGTTCTCTAAAATTTCTCTTGGAATAAAAATCGTTAAGAGCGCACAACGCAGAAAAATTACTGAAGGTTTCAAACGGCTTGCATAGCCGCAACAACGTTGAGTAAAATACCTTGAGAACGAGATGAAGCTGTAGGCTTCGTCTCAACCGGTACCTAAGAACCACCTTGTCTCATCGCCTGAGAACAGCCGACAAATCAATTTTCTGATGACACGTTACGGAACTGAGACTTTCAACACTTCCCGCTTGCGCTGCCTCACACACATCTGAAGAAATTCTTACCTTCCAAATAATGACACCTCCTGTCTGTGTTATTAGCCGTCTCCAACGGTTACTTCGGCCCGTCGTCCGCTGGAAATTAGTGACAACGGAAATATAAATTCCCAAATGAGGTTAATCTCGTGGCAACATTTCTGCTTTATGAGTGAAAACGTACGCTGGCGCTTAATTTAATTCGAGCTAGAAAAAAATTAATATTCCTAAGCTTCAGCTTGGGCTTAAAGCCCTTTCCCGCTTGAAAAATGTTGGAAAACATTACGCATGTAAAAGCCTAATTACTAAAACGCTGTATTGTAAAATGAAAAGTTTCAGGATTCGTCATTTTAGATGGAATGAAAATGTTAATGGCTTTAGCATATATATATATTAAAATTCATCCAACACGGGTTCTTTGACTTCCGTTAATATAATTAAGATTTAGGTCTGTTGAAAATTTTGAGAAAAATTGAGGAATAATATATATCAAACGTTCTTCTGTGTTACACATCACGACACTGATGCCATAGAAACACGTTTATATAAAGGGCAATTCTCCATTTGAGCAGTACATTTCGTTTCAATTTTCGTGCGAATTTTCAATAATATCTTTTGAAATTGGCCTCGCAGCAAATTTACTCCGATTCTCTCTTTAAGTCGAGATAATTCTTATAACATAGATGAATTGACTAGTACCCAGAACTAAGTATAAGTATGTAGAAATGACTACTTCCTTTCACTGTTTCTTCTTTTTAGAGTCCGCCTCTGCAAAAATTCATGACAGCATCTCCTTAAGGCATTTCAGTTCCTAATCAGCATCACTTGACTTCATCATCATGAAGAACTGGGAGGCAAAATTGAAATCCTACGAATAAGTCGTACTAGGTAGCCATTACTCCGGGCTGCAGGTCGTCCATATCCGTCAAGTCTTCCCCTTAATTGAGCGATCTAATGATGTCATCACCTCTGAAACCTCCACTGAACACATCTACAATTTACTGTAGGTAGAACACCTATAGTTTCCTAGAAGTAAAACACCTATAGTCTTTTAGAGGTAGAACACGCCTGCTTTTCAGTACACGCGAAACTTATGGTTTTGAGTGGGCCAACACTTTTATAGTTCCCGTAGATTGAAAACAATTTTTTGTGAACAAAATACATAAACTTCTGTAAGCAGAGCATCTATATTTTTTGTATGCAGAAGTGTTATTTTTGCGTATTGTAGGTAATAACAACAACAACTGCAGTTTTCTGCATGCCGTATTTGTATCTTTAGTGTAACCAAAGTTTGACTTTTGAATTGCAAGAAGTCACTTGGCTTAACTACAGTCATTGTGCTCATACCACCATCCAGTCAGCGTGATTTTTTCATGACTTTTTGCGTTCATGGCATTATACTTGAATGGAAAATAACTGAGCCATGAATGTTGATGTAAATCATATATACTCTGCAGTACTCCAAGTCAAAAAAATATCAAAAATATACATATATTCCTTTCACCTCTGTGAGAAACAACTAAAAATCAGAACAAAAACCAAAGTTGCATCATTCTATGTAAGCTACCACTGAGCCTTATTTCATTCCTAACCCATACAAATCTTCTCAAACACCCTAAACCCCGTAATTCAGTGTATCTACCTTGTATTTCTAGATGCATGTGCTACGTTGTCACTCTACTTTCTTCTTATTTTCGGTTACCCGGCTCAAAAATTAGGATTTCCTTTGCAATTTTTTTGCCGGTCCCGGTCTCTCGCTTGCTAGAGCGCGCCTTCCTCTGACAGACTCAACTCCCTGTTTTCCGCTCCGGCCACTGTCTGGGGGAGCCACTCGGGCCCAAAATTCTCCAAAATTGCCGGCACTTTTGTTCGTTCTGAGGCAGCATTTACGGAGCGCGATTGTGGCTGGAGTCTTCATTCGTTCTAGGAAACAATGCTTATTTCATGTTCATATTTTGCGCGTTCAATAAAAAAAAGATAAGGTTCATTTCGTGTTCATACTTATCAACGGCGAATCAGAAAAAAATATTCATTTCATGTTAACATTTGTGCACGTTTCATCAAATAATACAGCAAAACCAAGTGGAGGTCATATATACGGAGAAGTTTAAATTGAACAATAAAACTAGCAAATTCAAACTTAGAAAAGCTGATGGTATTGACGCAACTTCGCACACCAAATAAAAATTATTTATGAACATTTAATTGAAGACACTCATCAAATCACTTATTTTCTTCCTCACAACGTATGATGCCTAATATTACGCTGTAAGACAGTGACATAAGTGGCGCGTAAGAAAAATGGTTTAATTTTAATTCACGTACTATTCCCTCTTTTAAAAGCTATGTTATGCATTCAAAGATTAGCTTACTGAATATAAATACTATTATCATATTACTCTTCCACTTCTGAACAACTCTGAATGACAAAACAATTTCCGATATTTTTCTTTCTACGTATTATCAACTGCCTCAGTCAAAGGTGTGCTCATTTCATAAACACAATTACCTGTGTTTTGCTAACAAGATTAATCCCGTGAAACATTCTTGAATATTTCATTCCGTGACATGCCCATGACCAATGCCCTCGCTCCGACGTACATACTTGTGTCCCGAAAATTGGACTCGTTTTAGTGGATTTGTCCAAATTCTCTTGGGAAATTGAAGCAGCTTGTGCAGCTTTTGTGAGTTTTGATGAGTTAATACATCCAGCCGAGACTTTCGGTGTACGTCAGGCTGTCCGAAGCTCTCCCCTCTTCGTGAGATTGGCGTTCTTTGTAAGCCGGCCGGGGGGGCGTCCAGCCCGCACCGAAGTCATCAAGAGAAAATGAAGACACTCAAACTGCACTCTTTGGAGAAAGAGAAAAATCTTGTAGCCACTCCGTGGTAAACCGTCGTGTAGATATTTTCTATTTCGATATACGTCGTCGCCTTGCGAGTATTTCAATTGTATCACAGAAGAGTAACATATCCGCCTACCGGGTTCAATGTATCTGGATATTTTTCATGAGTTTCCAAGCCGTGTAGTATAATATTTCCTTTCAGTGTTTATTACATGCTGCACTAGACCTATTTCTTAAAATATTTCTTTTCATTAATCATTGCCTCTCTGGTTTCCCCAGCCTGAATTTAACGGAATTGAGATTTTTAGCGGAACAGTTTCACATCACAACTCCACGATCAACATGAGCATTCTGAGGTTAAATACGCTAATAAACGACTCATATTTTTAGCTTTATTACATCTGAATCTCAGAGAGCAAACTCTCGCTTCACGAACTTGAATTTAACATCAATATTCTTCGAGCAATACCTGTAACGCACTGAGCTTCACGTTTCGTTCAGAAATCTCTTTGTACTACTGAAGTTCTTGGTATCCAACGGAGCTTCATTGCTCTTTCGGTCTCTTCTGTGTAGCCTCGAACGGGCTCAGAGCTGCAGTCGTGCCACGCCGGGCACGACTCAGGAAATGAGATGTCCCCGGTCATGACTTGACTTAATTACAGATGACTTTTGACTCGCTTTTTTGTTCCCGCTCCAGCGAACTAGAAATAAAGCTTTTGCGTGGGTAACGTAATACGCTTTAGATGAGTGCTTTATTACTTTGCCTGCCGTCCCTATACGAAGCATTTCGAACTGTGTCACAGTATTATTTTGTTTTGATCGTTTTTAGCACTGGAATTAACACCTACGTTTCCCTGGTAAATTTCAACATCTCACATTATGCACAAGGAACGAACTCGTACTCCATGCACAGACGTACCAGCAATTCTGGTCTTCTGTATTCTATCATAATTACCATTCATAATTCCTCAGTTGGGAGGAATGTAAGAAAATATCCATTCAAACGCATTATAAAGTGTTTTTCTGTATCCTCAAAATCAAAATTCGCGCACTTATGCTTACATCTCCGTCAGATCTACATAGATCACAGGCACTGAACCCGAAGGGCAAAATCCAGCTAGGTCAACACGAAGAAGCAGAGTAGCTTTAAGACAACAGCTTGTTTGTTAAGCAGCAGGGGCTTTACGAACAAATTAGAGAAGCAAAACCAGTGTGACTTTTATAGTCACTTTACGACGGCTCTTCCGTTAAATCCCGCTGTTAAACGCACTCGAACGACGGTTTAATGGTCGAGGGTGTGCAGTCGGCAGCTCGACTGGCGAAAATATTTTGACACCTCACGAATACCTTGAAATCGCACTCATTGAGTTCTGTCATCAATTTTTTTGACATTGATTTACATTCTATGAACTGACGATAAGTAAAGACGGAATTAAAATACTCATAAAAGAGGTTATTTAGTGATAATATTTAATGACGTATAGTGTAGCATTAATAGATTATGTTTTCTACGGGCAGATCTATTGAGCTAAAAACATTGAAAAAATGAACGAATGACTTGTGAGAATCAAAGTGGGGCACTTACTCCCTGCTTTGATCATTCTGGGCGTATACGTACATCTTAACGCTCCCATTGCGCATAAGTATTCTTGTACAGCTCAACTCATCTTCCAATATCCCATACGTTAGGTTAAATAACCGTATCACAAAGTAATATCAGGTATACGTACATGTTCATAACAGATACCAACATTAAACATCTTCGGATATTGAAATTCTAACATAGAAGCAAGGCTTAGAGATTCTCACTCTTTTCTCTTCCACTCGCGCCCTTCCCGCTGCGTCAGACCGACCGACGTCTTTTGTGTTACGCGCGCCATTCTCCCTTCTGTTCCGTCAGGGGAATGGGACAGACACCACGTTCGCCGGATGGAAGAGGAAGAGCCCCTCACCGACCCACCATTTTCCCTTGGTTTCCCATCACATCTGCCTGAGCGTTGCCCGTGCCCAGGCCTGTGTACTGTTCTGCTTCTCTGAGCTATCGATCCACATAGACGTATGCGAACTGGATCAGGAGGCCCTACAATGTGGGACGGAAGTTCGTAATTTACTTGTCCGTCCTCAGGGACAGTGAAATTTGAGATTATTTATAAGCATTTGAGATGAAGGATTATTCGTATGAAGTTCAACTCGAGTTATTTGGTAATGGTTTCAGAACACTGAGTCTCAATATTTAGCTTTTTCTGTCGGTGAAGCTTTTAAGAGCTGAATTTGACGGCCGCAAGATTGTTAAGAGAAAGTCCAATTCTTCTCGAAATCATGAAAGGTAGAATTCAAATCCAAAAGGGGGGAATTGGTTCTTATTGTACAATTCCTTAAAGACTAAAGCTAGGCTAAGTTTACAGTGGGCTATAAAGCCAGTGCATCTAACAAAACGCCTTGCTGTATTTGCTCAGGCTTGATACTCGCACCGTAGATCGATAACATATATATATTGTATGCTGGCTTGAACTCAGTTTGATTTTCAAATTTCAAACGTAGCTTTGAACAAAAATGTTTTTAATTTTCTGTTTTTTGTCAATAATATGCGTACAAAAACAATCAAATACGCGTACCGTTTTGCGCTTTCTTATTACGGTTTGCTTGTCGTAGGCTGACCAAAGTCAATTGATTGGTAAATTTTCGTCCAAATTTTCAATGGTTTGCCTACGCATATTATTAATATTGTAAAATAATTTTTTCTGAGAATCAAAAATCTGAATAATGCGGTGTTGACGTACGAAAAAAATCACCAACTGAAAAGTATAGTCCAACTTGTGTGATCTTTTACTCCTGCGCTTGAGAAAATAAAGATTCCTAAAACGGGCATTCAACGCATTTATTTATTACTGAGCGAACACAGAAATGACAGTGCTTCATCATTCTCACTATTTCCTTTAATAGAACAGTTTGCTCGTGTTAATTCAGTCTCACAAGTTTCTCGATACCATCTCGGTGGGCCCAAAATACCTATGAGCATAACACCAAGCGAATGTTTTGTTCTCTCCAATCTCAGTTTGCAGAGATTAATCTGTCAGATATTTCTTTTCAGTTAGTCGGAAATGCTGACTCACAGAGGCTTCATTGTCATTTAATTTGAATGCATTTACGTACGAGGCTGTCGTTAAGGGAATCGCTGTAGCTTAAAATTTATAAACTTTAAAACACTAGAAGTTACATGGTGGTTTTCTTTTTCGCTCAGGAATTGAGTTTCTTGCTTTTTATGTTAGTCAAGTAGGCCTGGCACGCGCGTCATTCTAACAGAGCCCCATGGCTGTTACGGAATAATTTTATCTATCCATGTTGTCAATACTCAGTTTTACTTGGTCTAACTTCAGTCAAGCTCAAAAATTTCTTACCATGAGATAAAAGTACGATGCGCGACAAATGAAATACGTGCACTGAAATTCACGTATAAGGGTGCACGTGAAACCGTGTCACAATCAACGACAAAAAATCAACGAAAACCAAAACTGCACGAATTACCAAGTCGAGAAAATGAGCAGGGGGTTGCGTCCAAAAGACGCTGGTCCCACCACCTGAAAAACGAGACAAAAAAATCCAAGAAAACTAATACTGCACGAATTACCAAGTCGAGAAAATGAGATCAGGTTGCGTACCAAAGACGCTGGTCCCACCACGAAAAACGAGACAAAAAAATCCAAGAAAACTAATACTGCACGAATTACCAAGTCGAGAAAATGAAATCGGGTTGCGTACAAAAGACGCTGGTCCCACCACCACGACCATCAGCAGCATGCAGTTGGACGCGGCTCGTCTGGCGTCGCGCCCCTTCTTCTTTCGGGGTCTCTCAGTCACTCAGCAAGGGTTTTGAGACCAGCTCAGTGTATGGCGAACCTCCCCAGTGCGTGCAGCTTACCGTCAGTTGTGGACGGCAATTTAGTCTTTCTCGTGGCACGGTGCGAGCTCGGTGCAACCCGTTCTCGAGTGGCCGCTCGTACAGCTGTGTATTCCCAAAAGAATATATTACAGAACGTCGTTTCTTTCACGATTCTGCATACCTTCAAGGTGTTTTTTCTACTTTCAAGGATCGTAAAAGGGTACAGTGTATTCCGTTTCTGTTCCTGGAATTGGAAAAGTGTGAGGCACCCTAATAATTGTTATTGACCATATTGATTAATATCGAGGCCATTAGAAGCTGTTTGGAAATCGGTTCTGTGACCCCAAAGCACCAACATCTTCTATGAGTGATAGTCCTACGTTAAGTGTGAAAGTTCGATCTCTCCCAGTGATTTAATGAGATCAAGTGTCATTGCAGCCGAAGTTCATATTCTCTAATTGAGGTTTCCAGTCGTGTTGCAGTTCTCTTTTATGGACGACGTGCTAAATGTGCTTTGTGTGTTTCAAGCAGAATACAAAAAATTAAAGTGAAATTAAAGTGAACGATCAAATTGTTTTAGCTTACAAATTCTTCATCTTAGAAGGTATACCCATTTACCTTATTCACCACACCCTTGTCCTACCAGTATCGCGCGTCTTCGAAATGGTAGGATTTCATTATCGTGGAATGGCATTCCCGAATTTTTCGGTGTCCACCTTCAGAAAAGAAAATGGAATGACATACTAGCAGTTACTTCTTGGCATTTACTTGTATGCATCCTCAGTCGAAGCGAGTTACACTTCATCTAATCTTCATGTGACCTCTTCTCTTTTCATGATAATAGTTTAAGTCTATGCTTACAATGTATTTCGCATTTTATTACCGGTGAATCTCTCTGTTTTCAAAGTGCAGTACTTATTTTCAAAGAAAGTCGGGGATCAAATACATTGGAGCGGCAGATATGGTCACTTTGAATTAGATCGCAGAACTCGTACGTTATTATGCTACGTTTGAGTTTTGATGTGAGCTAAATGAAGCAGCCCTAAGTTATATAATAAAATACTAATGTAGGTTGCGCACTATTTTCTGATTGATGATAAAACTAATTTACATGATAAAAATCTTCAGGCATGTATGGTTTCAGAGCCGGGAAAGCATTAAAATGAATGAAACACAAGTCTCCTGAAAAATCATATTGTTAGCAAAAAGTTTCCGAAACGTATCTAGCGTACAAAATAAAAACTGCAAGAAATTTTTTCGACATAGCTTTTCATTGGGTTACAGTCCGGATTTACTGACGATTTGAAGTTGAGCTATTCAAAAAGCTGTTATATTCTGAAAATTTGAAAATTACTTCACTCGAAAAACTATGCATTATTTTTAAAAATTTTGAGCATGAAACCCACGCATTTCCCATCCACAGACATTCCCTTACTCCCTTAAATTACATGTCCCGCCCAAAAAAGATAGTTTATAAACGTAAATACTAAACACTAATAAATGAGTGATAAGTATCAAAATTTCGAATGTTAACACAGCGTTAACTTAGCATTCAAAAAATATCAGTTGCGCTCTCCCTCGATTTTGCCGCCTCTCCCGGAGTGCAGTATAGTCACAGCTAAGTGGGGTCATGCTCTATTGAGATAGAAGTGACTCCATTTGGGCGCCATTGCTCTGAAATTGAATCCATTACTGGGGCAAGTAGGAGGCATTTGTCCGAACTGAGCGCGCAACTTCCCCCCAGTTTTCGGTGGAATTTTGAAGCATCTTTTAGATGAATCATTCCACAAATTTTGCTCCAAAACTTGATAGATACACCACTCAAATCCAAAACAGTCTCTGACAAGAAATTTTTATTTCTGGATTGAGTGTTTTTGAAGATTTTTGTTCAATCATCAACGTTGTTCCAGTTGATTCTAACAGATCCGGTCAGAATGAGTTTCAGTTTAAATAAGAATATTCATCATAACCCAATGAATTCGATTAGAAAACCATTCGAAACAGGTATTTAGTAAAGATGTATAATACTTTAGCGACAGAAAACACACAACTGTCTGGTTCCATACGGGTGTTGTTGGTATTTTTTGTAAAAACCTAAATGCAACCATATTGCAGGCTTACATAAGGCTGAGAATAGTTTCTCGCACAAAACTAAATGGAACCTTACGTGCAAAAATAATTTTATCGTTTAAAAATAGGACACTGCTCCGGCATGATTCGTGTTAAGGGATATAAATTTCATCGTGAACAAAATGTGCGCTTCAGTCAAAAAGTTTGCTTCTGAGACGCATTCGCGCAACGATAATTGGAACGACGGCTAATTTCCATCATATTAATAATTACTTCTTAGATAAAAAATCAAATTATCCAAGGTCCCGTTTAGATAATTTCGTATCACGTTGAGGACAATTCCTAACACACCATGAAATGAAATCAATTATATTGATCTAAAATATTTGTGCATGTGCATTACTAGTTGCCAACCCACGCTTGATAGCTGGAAGTCACTAATTTAAGCTGTACGAATCTGCTTCAAAATTCCCAAGTTTTGAATTTCACGCATCAAGTATGTATGTGTTGAAAGTATACAGTATGTCATGTAAGATCAGTATTTCGCCTCACATTAGTTATAAATAATGACCTTTACCAAAACTATCACAAATTTCAGCGCACAACAATCACTAAGACGGAATTTTACTCAAATAAACTCTTATTTAGGCGCCTCAGTCGATACAGAATTTAATTTCGCTTTGTGTTGACGTCGAAACAATCGGGGAAATTTCCCTCCTCACTGAATGAAATCCAAAATTAAAAAGATTATCATAATTTAAAATTTTCCCGGTGAACAATTAACTTTCACAACCACTGTTTATCATGCAGAAATAATTTTCCTACGGTAATTTCTTTAACAACAATTCAAACTATTTTCTTTGAAAGGGAGCAAACACAGAGGCAAAATATTGAAGAAATTTAAAAAAATGTCACGTCAGCAAAATTCATGCTAAGAACTTTTCCAAACTTTCTAAGTACAATTTTTCCTTCCTTGATCCCAGCAATTATTTACATTTTTAATTTCCATAGCTAAAAGTGACGCTTACGTACATTTGATAACGGTGTGTCGAATAAGCGATTTAAAAGAAACGGTTCCGCAGTTCTAGCCAAACACGACTCAAATTAGGAGTAAGATCTATCTTATCAAACGGTGGTATACTCACCATCAAAACTCATCATTAAATCCTGGCGACGTGAATCACGCAATGCAGAACAAGCGTAGGAGACTGCATTAGCAGTCGCTGTCTCACTGCACCAGTGTCACCAGCTGAAGCTCGACCCGCCGCGCCGTTTTATCTGCGATAAATTAAAAAGTTAAAGAGTGCAAATGGCCTCAGTTTGTTATCAGTTGAGGCGGCCTCCCTATGGTCTCGGGGCAATTTTATGAGGCGAGCGTTTCACTTTATGGCGTGTTGAGGGTAACTCAAGTGGACTCGTTACCGGAGAGAAATGGACTTGCTCAATCTGGAGCTTAATGGGAAGTTTACGGCCCTTATGAAGGTCCTGCACGGGCTCTGCTTTGCTACAGGAAATGCCTCTCATTAGGCTTGGACGAATGCCTTGCGAACTTTATTAGATAAGTGTCGGATGCAGGAATTGTGCGGTTTCATTTTATTTTTTTTGTGAAATCTCTATTAGTTATCGGCACCGACTCGGTTTATTTACCGGCAGACATTTTTCTGCAGATTAGGGAAATTGTTTACGCTAATATTTTTCTGAATTTACAAGCTGGAGATTTGAAGAAATGAGAGTTTTCATTTACATTCACAAACATAGCTGGTTGAGGCCTGAACCGAAGACATGTGTGTACAGGTCCTCATTCTTTTCCAATCCATGTACATTATTATTCTGTATCACAACGAAATAACGCATAACGAATCCGTTTAAGTCCCCTAGGACGTACGTATGCATCATCAGAATATTGATCCCGTTCATTCTTATTTGACGGAAATTCTACCGAACGTTTCACTTTTTTACATCCAACGTAAAAAGTCCCATCATTCCCACTGGCAACTGAACCTCAAGCCTGGAGAAAATTGTCCGCAATTTGCGTTGGATCACAGGTATTAGAGTCGGGCTCGGCGGTCCACGGTTGGTGAAGACAAAAGCGTCCGCTCCCGACCAGCTCATTGTAACCGAATCAGGCTGCTTGTCTAAAGTGGTTGAAGAGAAATGAAGAAATAAGTTGATGCTATTTTAGATGTAATAGGTTTCGAATCGTTCCTCGGTTGATGTCAGAAATTGGACAGGATATTAAAGAACTTGAGGATAGAATGAAGGCGAGGATTCCGAAAGCGCTATCTTACCACGCCTTTATACTCGTACGCGGTAGAACTTACGTGAAATGGCTTTACGATTTTAAGCATGAAGCAAACTTTAAACCGAATTCCTTAATATGTTTTGAGAAATTAGTGTTTTATCGCCCATTGATTAGACAAAACGGATAGTGGAAGAGTTGTATGGTTAAATAATTTGTTGAAACAACGATGTTTGGCTAATAAGTATATTCGTTCATCACATTTAACTTGTTTTCATCGATACTCATCTATATTCAATTCACTGCTATGCTCTAACTTAGGTCAACATACTCAGCATTTTCTTTTCCATTTAAAAAATCATAACAATAAAAAAATCAATTGAGGCAGTTTCATATAGATTTTGAAAATTTAACTAAAATGTGTTATCAAATAAAGTTTGGTGTACCGTAGAAATCGTTTATAAATTGAAAATCTTTTCAACTCACGAACGCAAAGTCATTCTAAAAACATTAAAAAATTATAAGCTATTCCGGACGACATGAAGAAGAAGAAGAAGGTGAGATCGATGGGAGAAAGTTTACTTTATTCTTACTAAAATAGAAACAATAACGAGAAAATAAGCTGCATCGCTGGCCCTAAAAATCGCTTAATTCTAAGTGGAAATGACCAATTTCAATGTTTTTTTCAGCAGATCTTGACTTGTGAAGTACATCAATCGTCAGTACACTATATATTTATTCATTTATTAGAAAATTTGACGAGACGAAATTATTCTAGTACGTGACATTATTTCGTGGAATTCTGTCACTCGAAAGCAGGTTTTGAGCACAGACGTTACACACAAGTACATGGAGAAAAAATTTCGCAACGTAAATTATCCTTCTCTACAATGTCCTTAAATGCACCACAGTACAAATCCGTTTTGAAATAACATTTAGTCAAGCTTTAATTCAGAATGTAGCATCCGTATTCCAGTAAGAAGGAAATGGTAAATTAATAACGGAATAAAATTATGCTTGAAAGAAAGTGTGATTTTAAAGCCGCGGCCGAAGCATAATTTCAACCTCGATCCATACGTAAGAAATTTCAATTTCCAAAATTTCTGCAGTATCTACGTAGCTACTACGAGTGAGAAAACATAGCGCCGGTGATCTTCGGTTGAAAATCTCTCTCTAATTTCTTACGCACGTTGAATTAAAATTTCATCAAAAGCATGGTGCACTGGTAGCTGAAAAAAGCTACTGTGTGACATGCAGTATAACAAACAATTTAACTACGGCGAACAAATATACTCAACGTTTTATTTCGATTCATATGAAACTTCTTATCAAAGCTTAGCATTAATTTCCGATATGACTAGTCCATTCACTAAGTTGGACGCTGAACTTGTGTTAAGATGGGAATTTCAGATTCTGTGGCGTTGCCTGTTTGAGTTAGAGTTTCCTTGTATAAGAAACAAAAAAGAATTTGTGTTCATTTTTGTATGCCTCGGTAGTTTCACATACATATTTTTGGTGTAACATCACTTCACACTGTTGTTCGAATAAATTCAATCGGTTGAATTTCTATTTCAATAGCAATGTTTTTTTTTGTGTGCCATGAAATAATATTTTAGGAAATATGTCATTCATTATTGACTTTCCACTAAATTAAAAATTTCATTACCAATTTGTCACAAAATATATCTCTATAATATCACTTATGAGCAATTCGTATGAATAACAGTTTTCATCATTAGCAGGTAATATTTTTACATAAATTATAACAAATTTATGGAAAAAGGAACATTTCTTTACATTCATTTCTACATGGTGTGCGAGTCGTTCTTTAAAAACATTTTTTTCAAATTCACACTTCAAATTGGACCGTGAATTAACCAAGGGTAACGAGAAGCTTTTGAAATGAAAGCTAGGTATCACTGTGCTATATTACAACCACTTTTAAATTAATGTGGCCTCGTTTCATTCTAAAAAACAAAACGTAAAAGGGAGAATCACGAATGTAATTAATATATTTACACCGAAAAACTTAACTGATATAAATTTAATTTACTCGCAGTCATCGTAGCCATGCAAAAACCTTTTTTGTTTTTTCGGCAAAGATTTAAAATGTATTTTTAAAAACAAGTGATTTAACAAATTTTAAAAAAGGGGAATAACGCTATCGAAAAAGACTACCAGAAGGAAGCAAATTTACAAAAATAACGTCTGGAGTGAAGGATAAAAACTCATTTTTCTAATTTCAAATCAGTGGAGGGGACACATCACACTCATGAAGAGCTTCCAACTCGTCGTAAAGATGCATTGAGACTAGTGGGAAATAGTTTAATCGGTCGCATTGCAGCACTAATCATGATATTTATAAAAAATTGCTTACCACTCGTAAAGAGTAGCTCGAGTAATCAGCAGAGAAAGTTGAAGATCACCCCTCTGGTTGAACTTGAAGTGATATGCATGTACGTAAAGGAATCAGACATTTTCCCTATAACCAAAAAACTCATTGTCAGTAGCAGACCTAACAATACCTCAGAGATGTACATACGCCTTCTAATTTTACTGATACTCACCAATTCACTTATTGTGCAGTGAGTGAAGAAGATAACTCTGAGCACAATTTGCAGTTATGCTGGACACCGTTTGTCTTGTTTGCCACAAGTGTTGGTCGCTCATATCCCCTTTAAACATTGCGCGGGGCGAGCGATGTTTGCGCTGACGCTAACCAGCCATGTTTTCTGAAATAGCAAGTAATAAAAATAGCATCAGCTCGCTCTTCAAACACTCGTGCTTAGACAATAACTTCGCAATTGCCGACTAGGGATTTGGACATTCTCAAACTAGGTTGAAAAAAGGGGTTTTGGTACATAAACTGTTTGATCTAGTAACTGCGTATTGAAAATCCTGTTTTCCGGATTGTAAACCGTCTACTCTGATGTTCCGTTTGAATTCTGCTCCCTGTATTTATACTGATATTTTAGACAAAATGGAGTGCAGTATTGTATTTTATCGAGCCTAATATTCCTTCTGTGCTGGAAATGAAAAAAAAGGTTTCAAAAACTGCACACATCGTAATAAACTTGAAAACGATACGCGTTTGCAGTGTTTCATTATATACTGCAGCTTATATTCGATCAGTATTCATGGAAAACATGACCAACCAACCAAATTATACAATAAACATTCTGAAGCAATCATTTGTCCCTTAATTTCATTCTCAAGTTCCCATGGTAACTCAGAAAGGCAGAATTTTTCTTTTAGAACCCAGAAATTCTTGGACGACTGAGAAACATCAAATCACAAATATAGAATATTTTTCATTGCTCGACTTTTTTCTTGAATTTATTTTACCTGATTTAAATCAGGTATATATTGTTTTTTATATGATTATACGGTCTTGTACGAATATATATGTTTAAATACATTTATAAAAATAATTCTATTGGATGAGGTCATGAAAGGAATTAATCCCGGTTTCAGGTCCCTTCAGTTCAGTATTAAAAACTTTCTTGCTCAAGAAACGTATTTTAGATAGCTGTCAAAGTCTAATGATACTTCGTTCTTCAACAACTTAATGATCATGAAAAATGTAAAGCGTTTGACTAGGAATTCTAAGAATACCGGATACGCTAATACCATCGTTAATATTGTTTCAAAGTTTAGGCTATGAAACTGAACATGAAGAAAATAAATATTGTTCATGGTCATGGGTTCTGAGTTTGCGGGTTGAAGTCAAAGCAAGCATCGCCGTTGACATAAAATACTATACTTTTGTAGGAGGTTAATATCACAAAATCATGAATTACACCCGAATAAATCTCTCTTATAACTTGACATGACATTTACGATTTTTTTTATATATTTGCTATCTTCGACTATTTAACGATACTGCCCTCACCATTCTGTCAGATCTGTAGGAATTACATATGTCACGCCTGTTCAATGCATTTCTCTATGGGGAATTTTCCTGGTATTTATTAACTATTCCAACTTAACTCCAAAACTGTAGCGCAAGTAGTCAGCAAGGAGACAGCAGAAGGGCTTAGTGGTATTTGTAGATAACAGCTCGTTATTAACAGAGTGCACAATTTTCGAAAAAACTATGCGTAAATTTAAGACAAGACTCGTATTTAAAGATTCATTATTTTTCGACTAGGTTTTAAAAACGGAGTGCTTAATAATCAGTGTCCTGACTTTAATACACCCCTGGAATGTTTCACCCAATTGCATGTCTTGCTCCTGAATTTCAGCCTAATTTTGGTCTTGAAATTTTTTTAATCATTTGGTAAGAATCATTGTTTTCCAAATTTTTAATGAGAAAGTTTGGCTTCCAATTTTTCAGTTACAAAGTGACGGTTAGTTTCAATCGGTCAAGATTGAACTATTCTGATCAAGCAAATGACGGTACTCAAATTAATGGGTACCTCTACGAGATACTTTTTCACATTCCGCATGAGATTTAGCTTAATGCAGGAGCATAAACTCGGTACATTTGTTACTAGAAATAAAATATCGCCCTTAAAATTTTATCAATGAAACTAAGCGTCGATTCTCACAGTTTGTTAAACTACATTCATGCAGTGCGTGTTCTAAAGTCGTCATCATAGGGCCATTTATAGGCAATTTTAAAATCTTTAGGTATCTTTGTTCAGCATGAGCTTCTGCATACTAGTTTAACAAAAGTAGACAAGACTGATAAAAAAACAAGTATGGATCGCCGTTCACTGCTAATGTGAATTTATTACCCTAATTTTTTTAAACTTGACAACTTAGAGAGTAAAAGGTATTCATTTAATGATTTTGAACCATTGAATGAAGATTGTACGGTGGTAGATATATAAAGCTGACCCTTAACTCCTTGCTGTTACATGTTTATACTTTGTACAAGCAAAGTATTTATAGCAAAACAAATACACTTATGACCGCATCGTAGCTCATTGTGATGAAATTGAACACCTATATAACAATATATCAGACTTACCATCCGGATATATCATCAGGTTTTCAAAAATGTAGGAATAATTTTCCCACTCAAAAATTCTCTCGTAACTAGCTACCAAGAGAAATATTTGCAAATATGAACACATAAATAATATGCAACCTTATGATAAGAATGCTTAAACTCTCAGACGAAATTCTACTTTGGGATAGAATACCAAATAGGTTCAAATCGTGTTTGAAGCTTCAAAAGAGATTTCACAATGTGAAATACCTTCGATATTCCATACATCTCATAAGAGACAATGAGGAGAAATTCCCCAAAAAAATTAAGATAAGCCAGCTGATGAACTTCATGTACATGTAATAGCGTCAGCTGCTAATATTAATTGTTTCTTTGACACTATTTGTCAACACGAAGAAATGCCATTCAAAAATATTATTATGTACTAAGTGTTTTTGATTCGAAAGAAAACAATTTTTTAAATATAATTTGTTAATTCGTATGAATACCAAAGGAAGTCCGTAAAATACTGTATAAGTGAAATTTCCTATTTCAATGAATTCTTTTGAATTTATTTATATTTTCCATTGATTAATGAGGAGAAAATGAATTTATCGTCTCAATTTCAACGTATTTACTGCCAAAACTTTTTGAAATAATTTTTACAACCTGTGCAGAAAATCCAGTGACATCAATAATTTTTTTCTGCTGTCTAGCTGAATAGAATTGAATATACATATATATAATGTTATTCAGCCGAGCTAACCCGCCGTACTCTACCGTGTGACCCGGACTTCCTTCCAGCTGTATTTTTGTGCACCGTAAAATCTCACAATAAATTTTATAAGATCATGGTGCCAGCACACTCTTCGTACAATGTTATCAAATGAGTAACTGAATCTTAACTAACTTTTTTGTATAATTCCCATGAATCCGTCCCCGCCAGCTCTGACCTTGTCTCTTTTGCACTCTAAAGAACTCACATACGTTCATTCAATCATTACTCACCAATCACCTTTCGTTATATACACAACACAAACCGATAAAATGCTTAAGATTATCACTATCTTCGAGCACTACGAGTTATAAATTAGTTTCAGCGGCTCTTTTTGCCGGTAAAACCACACATAGCTTAAAATTGGATCGGTATTTGAGCGCTGGCTGGCGCCGCCCATAACTTTCCCTGGTCGACCAATGCTAGACAGGCTATGGTACTGAAATGCAGCTCAACTTCCATCGCGCGCACTCTCCCGCCACACAATGCCTTCACCGCCATCTTAATAAACAATCCTCACGGATGCCACTCCTCAACAATGAATTTCTTTCAATCTTTTCTGTTTCCAGTTTATTGTTATACGATATCTCTTCCATCTCAGTAAACAAATCTTACAGCTGCTACTCTTGAACAGTGAATTTCTGGTGGTCTATTTCTCTTACAGCTTATTGGTGTCAGCCTTCACTTCTATATGAATAAGCAATTTCTTTCGCGACGATACCGATTAGCGATTTGTTTAAACGTTTTCTCTCCCGTTTTTGTAACAACACATTTCTTCCTCCATCTTCAAAAACTATCCATTACCTCAATTACATCGCCATGGCAGATTTGTCTAAATATTTTATAATAAATTTTTCTTTTCAACCAAAAAATTAATTCAAGAAAGTTCACTTTGCCATTAAGTTTATTCTTAGCAGCCCATACATTTTCGAGTTGTAGTTACTATAAAGGAAAACTATTTTATCAAAATGGGAGTGTCCCCTAAGTCAAATTTAGTTGAGCTCATCTGTTTCAAATGAAATAGACGAGAAAATGCCATTGCAATTTTCTCTTAAATACTTGTTTAAAATGATTTATTTCATAATAAAGAGTGTCTCCACTCTTTTTCTCAGTAGCTAAAGAATACATATTTCTTCTGTGGTTCGTATATTGAACTAAATCAACCTCCTAATTGCGTGAAAAATTAATCATTATTCAAGGAGTGTCATAAGTATCATATTTGTTTTTAGCTCATTTTTAAGGATTGTTGTTACGTATCAAAATAAATTATTGTCCTTCTGTCATTCATTTCTTTTCGTTTAAACAGTTTCACATCTTAGAAGTCCTGTACCAATAACGAGATAATTTCATCGAGGTCATTACGGCACAATTTTATTCATGAAATTAATGAGCGGCACATTTATTCAGCAGTCGGTAACAATCTCAACGTTGATATTTTATAGTTATTCTTCAAAGTGAGGGCTTTAGAGAGCCCATCGTTTTATCAAAACAGAGCTCGAAATTATAGAAAATACTGTAAATTTAACTTCTATTACTATAAATGGATTTACTTATAATGGATTATCTTAAACGGCTTGATTATATAGGAGCAAATTTTATATTCCGAGTTAATAGATCTTGAATATAGAAAACAGAATTTTTACTAGTAAATTCAATAAAAGTACTTTAAAGGTACACGTAGTGCTCAAGAATTTACGACAGAAATCCTTGATCTATTTCTCTCCATGAGAACTAGAATTACATGACTTTTATTATTCCTTCCACTGAATAAATATCTCATTGAACAATCTTCACCGTCCTTTCAGCCATTCATTTATGTAAGCAGTTCAGATTCCACCCTATGAGTGTAAATATTACTGGTAATCAAGCTCAATTGGGCTTGAGAATAAGATGCAAGTAGGTAGAGTTTTGTTCTGTGATCCTTGCTCGAAAAATATGGTGGCTTAACTGGCTTATAAAACATTTCTAAGCTCGAGTTTTCATAAATGAATGATCCACCCATCTCCGCAGGTATCGACATATCTCCAAAATTAAAAATACGTTGCAATCGAGCCGGAGTTCCTCAATTTTGAATGTTTTTTTCATATATATAATTTTTATTGTTAACATTCGTCTCACGTAAAAAATGCTTTACATGTTTACAAGTAACCTAGGGAGTTACAAATGTAAATTCATTAATTTTCTGATATGTTCCGAAATTACCAGAAAGTCTTAAGGGTTTCGAATATAGGAATGCACTTTGCTTTCATTAAGATCTGCTCTGAAATTTGGACATCGTTTAACGTTATTCAACTGAGAGATCACAAATTTGAATAACCATTACTCCTTCAGTAAAGTTTGTGTACCTACTATCCATGATAAACTAGCCCAAAACCATTCCGCCTCCAATGAAAAATTTTTGGAATAATGTCCTGATTCAAGCGACACGCTGAAAAATTGGATTTTGAGTAAGATTGGTGTCGCATCAGTTAAAAAACTTTGTGCGACCGACATGAACTCCACCAACGAAGTTCTTGAAATTTGACTTATGGCAGAAATTATCGCTCAAATCTTAACATGAAACTTAATTTCGTTCATTCTAACTACTTATCTTGGATTATAAAACAAATTTACCTGTTTCGCTCGTAGCATGAAAAGCTAGAACTCCCGGTAAGGAAGTGGATATCAGTAATCGATGTTAGTAAAGCTTGCATGGCGTTGACTGATAGCAAAATTGATCTGAGTTCCCATTTTCTTTGATGGGAGTTCCGAACACTAGCTCCGCTCTCCCATCGACCGCACTGGCAATCTGAAGTTTTCAGAACACTCATTGGATAAAGTCAAACTTTCTTCACTAAGCGTCTCGAGAGAAAACAGCTGATATCCGAGTAATTAAAGTCTGGAGCGTTCATTGTCGTTTGAGAAAATGCGTGCTGTCTAGTGATAGACAGATTCTAGTAGTTTGAACGCATTGAAAAAAGAAAGCTCGTCGGAATAAACTGGCATGACATAGTCAGTGCGAGCAAGCTAAAGCAAAAATCCCCCCACCTGCAACCAAAAATTGCAACAAAAATTGCAGTTAATGTATTGTTATTTTCTGAGAAGGAAATATGTTGTTATATTTGCCTCATTGTGGGTTTGCTAACGGCTTTTTAGTGATTAAATTTCAAATCGTTATTTTTCAATGAAAGAAAAGTTTCAAAGGCTCCTTCAATTTCATGGTGCTTTTGCAATATACACATAAAAGGCTCTTCATTTATTATTCACTAATAAGTGTAGAACTTTGAGAATAATTGCAATAGTTATGTTGATCTTGGAGTTAAAAGCCCGTCTTGAGAATGAAATAACTTCTTCAATATTCCTTTCGAATTTTTTGACCTTAGGGAATTGCTCCAGTACATTGCATGTTAAACATTATATTAGTCACCAGTCGGTTAAATAAAATTACTTACGCCAAACTTTGAAATAAAACGTTTCAATATATCTTAGGTCATAACCAGGCTTTAGTAGCATTTTTTAGATAGTTACATAAATGATTTGTTGTTAATTGAGTCTTTTTGTACCAAATGAAGTTGAACTAATTTTCAATATATTCGTCTTACTTATCGAAACATTTTGATTCAGACTTGGCTTCTAAATCTGCCAATACCATAAGATCATAACCTTTTCCATTTCGTGATGAACTTCCAGGAAAATCTGCAACGCATACGTGCTCTTTTAGACGCAGATATGAAATTATAAAACATCAATGGCAATATAAGCCATTCCATACTACCAGAAGATTTTCTCGTTGATTTCGCCAGTATTTCGTCTGAATTAATTATTTGTTTGCACAGTGCAGCTCTAGCGAGAAAATGCCGGGGCGCAGCGAAGCTCCGCCATCTTATTTCCTAGTTCTCACAGCCTAGAATTTCAAATGCATTCTCAACCATTCGTAGCAACAATATTTCGGAAGTTTAGATTTAAAGTTATTTTTTGTCTCATTCGAGAATTGTAATCAGGGTTATAAACGATGTGAACTGTACAATTGAAGTGCATTCCTTGCTTGCAAAATTAAACCTCATTGCCTCCTATTTTTAAATCATGTCCTTACATCAAAAATTAAGAAAATATAAAGCCATTCCAGCAATCGAAGTAAGTTTGCTCCGTCCACTGGAACTTCTATTCCTTCTTTTCGGAACGTGGACGTCAGAACGAGAGAGAAAGATGAAATATTCTTGAGGCCGTTACACCGGTGTCCAGTGGCTGTCTCCTAGCGCCATAAATATCGACCAGTCCTTCAGAGAAAACCATAAATTGAGGACGACACAGAAAACGGTTGCTGGACGGCGTCTTTAAAGAGGAACTATTCCTCTCAGGGCAGCCCGCAGTGCTTGTTTGCTTTGGCAAAATGCAGAGCGGAACGTGGAAACGTCGATTCAGATATTCAAAGTTTCTCTAAATTGCAAATTTTTTGATAGACTACTGGTAATTTTTTTGAGAACTGATACCAAGGGACAGAAATCATTCTTGAAATTATTGCCGAAAACTGTACAAGCTTGACCTTTGTCATGATTGTAATTTAAAGATCAAACGTTAAATACCCTTCTTGTGTACTCGCAATTTTCAGGCGCCTGCTATACCTGCACATCCTTTTCTTCAGCTCGTTTTAGTTTCTCATGCAGTAAATGAAAACTTCCTAAGATATCTACAAATTCTTTTAAAAAGCTTGCATATTTTATAATTTTGTCCTAATACTCAAATCTATAGATATATATTTCTAAGAATTTTTTTTATGGAGATTAATATAATTATGGTTTTCGTGAACAATTCAATGGTAAAATTCTCGTTTGCTAGGGGAAATTCAATTAATAGTTAACTAATAAATGAAAATTAGAGTCTAAGCTTTACTTTTAATACACATGAAGTTCTTGAATTTTTCTTCCCTCACCTTTGTTTTACGATGAAAATATTAAAGTTTAATTCTTTTAAGAGTTGACGTACATTGTAGTAGAATGTCCCACGTGTATAAATTAGTCATCAACGCCTGCATGCAGATCATTCATATGAACGTTCAACGCATTGTTGAGTTTGATCTATTTATTGAGTTTATTTAAATAGATCCTTTTCTATGAATTTAATTCTCGTGATGAAAAAAATAAAGATTAAATTTAGTTCAAAATTTCTGCAATGAAAAATAAATTTACGAAGAAGTATGAGAAGTTAGGCAAACACATCATTAATTCTTCCAGTTTCATTACGGCACGACTGTAAGCGCACTCTGCTGACAAGTTAAACTGTACCGCCACTGTGCCTGCACTCAGCTGACAAGTAAAACTATAGCACCACTATGCCTGCACTCAGCTGACAAGTTAAACTGTAGCGCCACTGTGCCTGCACTCAGTTGACAAGTTAAACTGTACCGCCACTGTGCCTGCACTCAGCTGACAAGTAAAACTATAGCGCCACTATGCCTGCACTCAGCTGACAAGTTAAACTGTAGCGCCACTGTGCCTGCACTCAGCTAATATTCAGTAATGGCACTCACCCTGCGCATAAATATTTGACTTCAAGGGACGAAACCTCCTTAGGCTACGTGATTATTCCCCCTTGCCCTTGACCGTATTTCAAGAAAACACTCCAAGATTAAATTGTATTTATATGTATGTATTTACACATACATGAAAGGGCTTTAGTCCAAATCCATAAGAATGTGTAGCGATGTTGAATGCTAAGCTAACGTGGTCGAAAATTTTCTCTCTTGGCATTTACATCTATCGTGCAAGTACCTTGATAAAACTTTAGATAATTTTCAAGTGAGCAGGTGGTTAAAACATTGTTTTCTTGCCAAGTTAGGGCACCTAGTTATACAAAATTCCTTCGGAGCAATAATTGCGGGAGCTAAAAATAAACAATTTAAGTAAATGAATACCATATAAATTAGTTTCGTTCTTTTTGCTTAACGCGAGTGCAAAGTTAAAATCAAAATGAATGCCAATGTCATGTTTAGGCAGTCGAATGAGATTTCTGAAGCGCTCCCTGATTTTCAAAATCACGATCACATTTGAAGTAAAATTAGCGAAATTTTGTAGTACACTAGCAAGTCCAGAAGACTCCTAACGCAAGGAAGGCTTCTTGGTAACTGTCCTTTTTGTCTATCGCTCGTAGACCGTCCTTTTCAAGACCTCGTTGCGGTAATTTTTTGCCCAAATTTATTACCTTGGTGATTCAGCCTTCGGCAAAATTTGTTACGGCGCCGAAAACTGGTTGAATCAATCACAGGCAACTCAGGTACGGACGCGCAATTGTCAATCCTGGAGTTATTTTTTCCAGGAACCCTGAACATGAATTTCAAAATATGTCCGAATGAATATCTACTTTGTATTCTAAAATTCTCATGCATGCCAAGTAACATTGAAGTGCTCGATGCGGTGTCGGCAAAAGCGTGCTAATTTTGAGGTTAGAATTAGCTAAGGAGGATTTGCCTGTGACCGCAAACTTGTGCTTCACGTCATGAGCAGATCATCATCCACGAGTAAAAAACACGATTGGTTTTACATTGTCCGGTAGGAATAGCGTTAACAGCGAGATATATGTGAACTTCTAAAAAAAAACTGCTCATTACCATGAAGTAGAATGCTTGGAATACCGTTTCTTGCGTTGGCCTGTGGTCATTCTTGAGCAAAGCTTTATTTGATGCATGAAAATTTGATAGCGTGCGTGCTAAAAGGATGGAAATAAATTCAAAATTATTGTTAAATTTCCCACTTAACTTATTCATTATTTCTTTAACAAAAATTGGTGAGCTGCGGAATCGAATATAATAATACAACTTCGAAATTCATGAATATGTAGGTTGAAACCACAATCTGAATACAATGTGTCGAATCCATTGAGAAAGCTATCAGTGTGTAGAAAATACTTCACAAGTTCTAATGTTTTTTTCAAATGAAAAATAAATAACTGATTCGTAAATCAGTAGATATAATTTAAAGTTACAAACCTATAATACGTTTTTCCGACAATTGCAACGAAAAAATTAAAAAAGTTGCTTTTGCGGGAGCTAGATTGTTTTATGATTCTTCACTGCATGTGCATGGAATATATTTTGCCCCATGAGGCATAATTTATTTCACA
Organism: Orchestia grillus; assembly: GCA_014899125.1. Taxonomy (NCBI): domain Eukaryota; kingdom Metazoa; phylum Arthropoda; class Malacostraca; order Amphipoda; family Talitridae; genus Orchestia; species Orchestia grillus. The sequence continues at coordinate 59,113 of VOMN01026914.1, read as the reverse complement.
TAAAACGTATTAGTATCAATAAGCTTTAGATCGCACCGCCAATAAAAGGAGGTACAAATTTGTTTGCAATAAACTTTATTGCGCGCAAAGCTCGGTGTTAGTGAGTGGCATTTCCTACAGATACGCGTAAATAACACTCATTTCTTGAGCACCCAAATTGAAAAAAATACCTTATCACATTATTGAAAGCTCGCACGGAAGATTTTACATTCTTCTCATACGAAATGTTACATTTTTGAACAATTTTTAATTATTCTTACCCTAAATGTTAAATCTGTATCCTGTGTTCTCTTAATAAGCATGTTTAAAAGGAGACGATTCTTAGGTCAAAAAAGACTATTATAAAATGGTGTCTGGAGTTTGAAACACAAGTATCTGACTGAATTTCTTGAACGAATTCTGTCGTCTGATCAATATCAGAACTAATTCCATAGCCCAGTCAAAACGGGGACAAATTCTGTAGAAATCATAAGGAATCTCAATTCGTTGCTGCATTATTATATCATTCAGTAAGTTTTAAGCCATTTGACATAAATAGTTCGATTTTCTCCCGCGAGGTAATTTATTCCACCTAGGGTATAAGTTTTACAGCGATCAAACGCGGCCAGTCGTATCACGAGGTAGTTAACTATGGCTGTAGTAAACCGTAGACTTTCATTTATCAGGGTCACGTCTGTAGAAAAATTCTCTAATTTTCCGGTAACTCAAGCTCTTGAATGTTCTTCAAATTTCGATCCTCTCAAGTACATTCCCTAGTTGGGGTATTCTTAACTGTATACGCTGCTTCATTCAGTGCATTTTATAACGTAAGAACACTGGTCGTACAAATTTCACATTTTCGTTACATTTTCTCTCGAAATTTCACATTTTCCGTGACAGTGATAGGAGAACCCCTGAAATATCATAAGATAAAATCTACAGCAGTTGTGCACAAGAAGCTAAATAGATGTTCTTAATCATTTCATCCCACATATTTATGAGTATAATCCTGGCTACTTAATAAATGTTTTGCAATTATATAGAAAGCGGAATGCAGTTTTTAAAATATTTGAAAACTATTGCTCAATCGAGACACTCTCCCCCAATAGTATTTATTGAATGTATGTTTATGATTATGCATTTTGATTAGACTTTAACTTCGAATCGTAAGTTGTTCAGGTGTCAATTCATTATGAAAATTTCCCAAGCAATGTACATTTCTTTTCCTATGACGAGATCAACGTAAATGTCCCAGGAAATGATGCACAGAAAATATTGCAGAACACCAAATAGGTTACCAAATACAATGACGCAGAATTCATCTTTGAATTACATAGATTGTGACATAGCAAAACTCCATTTCTAGGTTGCCCACAGGACGGTAGAAGCCACAGGAGAAATTATTGAGGACATCTGGATTGAGTTAAATGCAAGAGCGCATTCGAGCGCTTTTCTTTCACTCGGTCATCGTTTGCTGTTTGGGGACTGAAGAAAATTTATTGCTGGAGGGGGAACCCTTCAAGGTCAAGGAGGTCATTTTAACCAATATTTTAGAAAATTAAGCGCAGTTTCATGCACACCGCTTCAAATTTTTCTGCATTACGCTCCGCAAAGATAGAATATAAGTTGTCATATTTATCAATTGATCATCATTTTTACAACATAAGGAATCTTGTTTTAGCCTACATTTACAAACACTGCCAGAAAACAGAGAGATTTTCAGGGTGCATTTTACATCTAAGAGTTATTTTTAGGGATGCAGATTTATGAAAATATTTCTCCTCTGTCTTACAATTAAACGTAATTTTTTCCAGCAGATTTACCTTGATTGTTTATGCGGATGGTATTTTGATTCTCCTGTACTGTAATTTGAACTTTTGTGTGCATGTGTTTGCTCGAGAAAATCTCTTGGTAATATCTTTCCTCTCTTCTGAATCGTAAAATGGAAATTCAGTACTCCAGCTAGAGTGGAAGAAGAAAAGAGCAGCTTTTTGAACTTCAACCTAACTGTTTCACCCCCGGTGCCTTAACGTTCTTTATTTGTTAGTTAATGAAAATTGAGGCCCTGATCTTTCGAATTTTATTCAATGTGGGAAAGTTTACTAAGCATTCGTAAGGAAATTAAGATCAACCCGTTTAAGGAACTAGGAAGTGTCTTTGCGATTATTTCTGTACAATGCTAGAATAACCTAAATGCTAGTCCTAAAATCAATCATTTGCTAAGCCCATTCTTGTTCGCTGAGGAAATTTCGAAAAGTGTCGGCCGAAGAAAAGGATAACTCTCCACTCGCATGTGATGCAACACACCACCATTCAGGACCATGTATCTTTGCACGTATTAAAATTGAATTCAGGCTTTGTGTGATGACTGAGAAAAAAAAGCGGCCCCCTCGACAAGATCATCGAATCCATCCATATGTTATAATTTTGAGGGCCCTGCAACACTATGTCAGTGATGAACCTCTTCTCACTCAAGTAGCGAAGTCCATTTCAGTCGCGTGATGTGTGAAGTGATGAACCTCTTCTCACTCAAGTAGCGAAGTACATTTCAGTCGCGTGATGTGTGAAGTGATGAACCTCTTCTCACTCAAGTAGCGAAGTACATTTCAGTCGCGTGATGTGTGAAGTGATGAACCTCTTCTCACTCAAGTAGCGAAGTACATTTCAGTCGCGTGATGTGTGAAGTGATGAACCTCTTCTCACTCAAGTAGCGAAGTACATTTCAGTCGCGTGATGTGTGAAGTGATGAACCTCTTCTCACTCAAGTAGCGAAGTACATTTCAGTCGCGTGATGTGTGAAGTGATGAACCTCTTCTCACTCAAGTAGCGAAGTACATTTCAGTCGCGTGATGTGTGAAGTGATGTGGCCCTCGGGAGAAACCGGCATGCATGGACACCACGGACCTCCCGTGCCAGGGTGTGAGGAGGACTCTCCCGGAGGCTATTGTCCACCTAGCACTTACACTGAAAATAATGAGGTCTGTGACGCCTTGTAGCTCTGTCTTGTTTACCTTATTTACTTCGACGTCACCTTGAACTTTCTTCTCGATTCTTGACTCTGCACATTGCGTGTTCAATTCTTTCACGTACTTTTAGTTCTGTCCCCTTTATTCTGTTGTTTTTTATTTGAATTTTTAATGACTCTCTTTCAGGATGATTGTTTGCTAGGCTTCTGAGATATATATTACAGATATGAGAATATGCCTGTTTAAATTAACCGTAAAATGCTGTTAAAAATTTTCTGAATTTCTATTTTAGATTTTTGCGTCCTTATTTTTCAGCATAAGCGATGAAATTCGACCGTGAATGCAACATGTTTTTTAGTTATGTATTTGTATAGCTCTTAACTATATTAGATTGTAATGATATATGCAGTAACACTTTAATGATCAACGCTTCATGGGATTAGAATAAACTGTTTTCCTACAACTAACATTACTTTTTATTGTTCAACTTCAATAACTAGTCAACTGCGTATTACTCTAGCGTATGGACGGCAATTAATAAACTCTATTGTTTTGAAAATTCAAGGCAATACCTATTCGCCATATTCCTATTTTCCTTTACGCTTCATTCAAATTGTTTGTATTCAATTTAATTCTATTTCAAATCAAGTACTTACTTTTGAGAGATGGTTGAATTGCTCGGTGGTATCTGTCCTGTTTTCTTTTTGTAGAAGCAGTTCTCAACGATAATCGCGCTCTGCAGATTTTAAATGAGCAAAATGGATTGGAATTACGTATAAGCTCTACTTTCATCTAAAATGAGTTTTTGGCATTCTACCGCACTTGATTGAGAAATGACACCAGGATGAGAAAAATAATCAAAAACCTACCTCGGTCGTAGCCATCGGATTTGCTGAGCTGAATATTTTCAAGAGGCCAAATTGGCGTCACATATCATTAGCCATTGCTCATGCGAGTTCAAATAAAGTTATCATCAACGCAAACCAGAAAATTAACGAAAGTAAAATCCGTGGAATGAAAAAACACTCAAGACCAACGAGATTTAGAATCACGGGCCACAAATTTGCACTAATTAATTCATAAATCTGGGGAGTACTATTAATCATGGCGCCTTCATTTCCATGTTTTTCTTTTCAAAATATTCATGATTCATTGCGGGAAGTCCATGATCTGCCAGGTGGCTGCTCCTCTGCTCTGTGCTGATCAATATTCCTTTATCTCCAGCGACCCCTTTACCCTAAACATGGCACGCTTCCCGCTGCCATCTGTCCGTTTCCATTCACTAAATTACGATTATTCTTCGGTCTGGAGTATGCCGTCATGTCTCAGTGACCTTCGGTTAGGCTTCTGTAAGATAGTAGTAAAGAAATACAAATAATTGTGAGTCATATATTAACTTTAATGTGTCTATTATAACAAAAAAGTTTTCTAAGCACTTTGCTCAGCATTCTTTATTGATGCAAGTAGATTGACGGTCTCTAATTTTTTTATTTATTTTAGATTAACCTAATTGGTTTCATTTGTAAATTTCAAGCGCGGATCCTGAGTTTTTGTACTCTGGAAACTTAGTCTGCCATGTAAATAAAATTTAGATAACGTTTTGAGAGTTTTGTTCACTCGTATACAAACTGATCAAGCTCTTATTCTTCAGGAAGTAATCTTTATGCACCAGTGAATGTTTGATCGTCATCGCAATACCAATCCAGTCTGTTCTTAAAACTATATACGGTTACATCTTATGCCATTTCCATGGAATTTTTTTTAAACAACTAAAAACTGGTCGAGCAACTGCAAAAATATCCCCAGAGTTTGTGCGTAATTTAGAAGGCAAGTTTACAACTTTTCCTGTCTCGTACTCATTGCAATCGGCGGCAAAAGAAGTCATTCCAGCGTCGAGGTTGACGGCTCCCAAATACAATGCTCGACGCTGTCCATTTTGGCCCGCTGCTACCACTTCCTGCTCCAATTTCTGCTCCGCATTATCCGCTTCCCCAGGGCAATTTTTCTGCGCGATCCATCCCTTTGTGTGTTTTCCTTTCGCTGTCGCTGCATTGTGGCGCTTTTCCGTGCTATTGAATTAGGACAAAGCATTAGTATGTGCTGGGAGACTTACGCACCAAACGTCTGTTTTCCCGCTTCCAAATATACGCAAAGTTGGTTTACAGCTACTGCACACGTGTTTAAAAACTATCGGGCACCATAACTAGGAGTGTATGTGAGTCGAATGAAGTATCTGCGAACTTTTATATAACTAAGAGTTAAAGAAGCGTGCAAGCATTTTCAAATTAATATTGAGCATTTGCTGAAAGTTTTCTTTTTAGAGCTCAACTCAACCGAGATTTTGGTCGACATATTGAAACCTTCAATAACACGATAAAAACCTTATTCCATAAATACAAATTTTAACCTTCCGTTAAACTCATTTCTGTAAGTTTCTGTAGTTATAATTCACCCTATTCCGATACTAAAATTTACATGCAAACACTCCATGGCCTTGTAAACACATACACATTTTGCGGCATTCGACGACCAGAGAGCAAGGAAAATTTCAGCGGCCGTAACGCGAGACGGAGGGCAGAGTGTTGGCAAAGACGGATCAGACGGGGATTATGGGTCAATGAAGCTTGATCTTTTTTTTTGTGCGCGTGTGTGCACAGTGCTAGTCCGTGATCGAGCGCGAGGGAAACTCTACTATAAATTTGCGATGGAAAATCGTACTCTGTACCGTCGTGATGCCGACGATAAGAGAAGAAAAATGTGAGCCCTGTTACCTTAACAATATTTTACTCAACGTGGTAGTGGTAGCAGCCAACTGAGAAAGTTTTTTCTGAAATATATTGAGATGAACGACGGTTTGATGGAATGTTTGATGCACTTGCAGGGGAAGTAATTTTTGTACCAGTAAGCGATAAATTGTGATATCTGATCCTTCCCTCTAGGGCTTAAATTATGAATATGGTACTTCTTTTAGTAATATTGAACTTTGGTTTCAGTGATTAAGCCGCTTCCATAGCCCTTTACGAAAACTGAAGGCACGAAAAATGAACGATGTTTCGAACGCTAATGAAACTTGTCGAAAATTGAACCCTTCAAAATAAAAGAGCATTGAAAAATAACAGTTTGACTCCGATAAATTCAAAAACGTTTCCGTGGAAAGTTCAAGATACTAACTTTCATTTTCATTAAACTTTGCCGAACTTCCTGATGTATTTTTGGAGGAGTTTTTCAGGCGCCACGAAACATTTTTGCACGCCAGGCGCGACGCCCGTTCGTCCCTCTGTGAAAGACAATCAGGGCGCGTCGTTCAAGCGTAGAAGTGTCCTAGATTCTTTTCCCTTTCGGCCCTGGCATTCTGTCGCTCGCTCAGAATTATGGGTTTCCTGTCCTTCAAAGGAAATTTCCTCTTTCTGATTCGCAAGCTGAAATCAGTTTTAAATGACGCACCTGGGCAGAATATCTAATACGTAATCTCAGTCGTTGTCTAAATTTTATGTTTTTTCTACCGTGCCGTTCGAGTAAGTAACATCCTGAACTGAAATATTCGTGCTTTGAATTTTAGAAAACTTTTATTGAAATATTCTGCTAGCTTACTATTTTGACAACTGTTTTGCAACCCAAATTCTTAGCGGCCTATCTTAAAAGTCAGTTGGACCTTGACATTCACTACCGTGCTTTGTTTTTAGTAGAAAATTTATTGAGAATTTCGAGAATTGTTCTTCAAAACGCTTTCAAGGTAGAGAATTCTCTGTCTAGTCGTTTTCAGGTAACGTGAATCTTCTGACTAATATATCAACAAAAACGTTTTATTTTAAATTTCTTCTTCCTAATTACGATTCGAGTTCCACGCTCGCAGCTCCCACGCTCATGAATAAGAATCTCTACCCTCCTCACCATCAAATTCGGTAGCGCACGGAATGAGCAGGGTTGGATAGTAGCCTCTAATGGTTCTTCCCTCCCTCTCTTCATTGGTTTCTGCTTCCCTCCCCCTTTTTGGGACCCGTGGCAGGCCGTCACGTCTCCACGTCATTCATCCCTTGCTGCCCACAACACGCGCTCCATTGCTTGCTTCTTTCAGTCCGTCCGTCACTCCGGAGCCTTTGCTGTGCTCCGGTTCCGTCAAACGCGTTACGAGCACGTTTAGTTGTACAGCCGGGTTGCCGGAGGGAGTACGCTGTCTTTGACCTAGTTCAGCAAGGCTTCGGTTGGTCCCAAGATCTCTTTCAAGCAGTTTTGTGGATTATGCTGAAAGTGTTAGCGAAGATTTAAAAAAAAATGTTGCTAGGTATTCGTTGTGTGATTAATGAAGTGGGTTGGCGTGAACTTTGTAACCTGTGGATCTAAGCCATAAATGCGAGAATTGATGCTACCATGACTGCTGGTTTCATGTTTTGTTTTTCTCAGTATCATCACGATGAGTGTTAATTATGCTGAAAGTTCTCCACAAAAACGAGTACAGTGCCACCCAAAGTGTAAAAGCAAAATCACTTTTGACGTGAATTTCAATTATTTCATGGAAGTTGAAGGCTAGCGACAATCATAAATATTTTGCACCGATACAGTTGAGGTCGTGGTCAGTGTTTGTGACGCTTAATGGACCTTTGTATTTTAGTTGAAGGTTCAAATTTGACATTGAATCGAGACCAGGCGTGGGTTCCTCGAGGTGTCTGTGGCAGATCGTTTCCTGGCGCGAGCGTCCACTGAGCCATTTCTTTTGCTCGCGTTGTTCTTTATTATTTTTACATTATTTTCAGTGCAGTACTTCATTTGTGCCTGTAAAAATAATAATAGTTATAATACGGAGTTAATCCCTGCATGAAAGTTCGTTGTACAATTTGTATCCGGTGCTTTGTTAACTGTTTGACATTCGATCGTCTACATTACGCACATGTCATTGAGCAGCCACTGGAAACTTCTGTCTCTAGGTCAACAGATTGTTCTCTGTTAACCTGGAAATGAATTACCTTTGATAGATTATTGGTTACTAATTTACAGCTATTTAATCCCAAAAACGCATTAATATTATTTTGACAGAGTTTTGAGAACTTCATTCCTGTGTGAAAAATAATCAAGCATCATTGTTTGTCTTCAAAGTTCGTCTTATAAATTTGAAAGAAAAGTGTGTTTTAAGGAAAAACGTTTATATAAAGTGAATCTTATTTTTAAATTTTGTTAGAAAATAACGATGGTAAGTAATGAATTTGCAAACATTTCGCTTGTTGACATTCTATCACATTTTACTCACACCTCATAAGTTTCATAACATCATTGCGCTGTATTTTTCAACATTCGTTTGCGCATGCGCATAAAAACATTTTATCCCGTTTCACCTCAGAAGTGAGTAGTCGATCATCTGTCATTCATTGATTCATTTCTCCATGACAGAAAGCCTTATAATTCTTCCGTAGCGCCGTTACCCAATCCTACATCATTTCCCCATCATCATCTAGCCGCACTTCATCATCAGCCCATCGTACTTCATCATCTTCTCATCGGTCAGACCGTAACACCGATGATTTCAATGCTTGTGACCACGCTCTCGAGAGCCTTTTGCAACCTCCCCTATTTTCTCTGGTCGTCAGATTGACAGATGTTATTGCATGCTCTTGCAACCGTTAGGGGTGAAGGGGTGGGGTCTAATCCAGAACTGCTGGTTGTCACATAGCGATACGTGAGGTGGGTTGCCATCGAAGTCATCGAGTGAGTTGAAAGTAACAAACTATCTTGAAATTCAAGTGTAAAGTTTTCCCATTCAGTGACGCGGTGAAAAAATCTAAATGTAACTGAACGATGGTGTGGCAATATGTGCAAATCTTGGGCAGAAAACACCATGGGATATTTCTGGTTTATTGTAGAAGTTTTACTGAAGTGAGCGTTTCGAATGTAAATGTTTTTCAGCTTATGTTGATCAGTGCAGTACTGTAAAAATATACAACTTTGATTCATATCGGATACTTGCGGATGGCATGACACTTTTACAATGAAAATTTCCATCATTTAGACTTTCAATCTACTGTAATTTAAATTTAATTTTCCTTAGATATTTTGTAGCAAATTTTCCTTACATACCTACCATAGATATACTCTGTACCTCACGCCTAGAGAGAAAATAATTCCCTAATAATACGGTCTCTGCAAGACTCCCACTCGACTATTTACCTGAAAGCTCACTTCTTTTATATTTGCTTCGATCTCCTTGCCGTGCAACCGGTAGAGAAATATTGTATTTCTGACGTTCCCTTCGTACTTCGATTGGCTGCTATTCAATACCCATTCTCTGGTTGTATGAGTTCCCCCTTCCTAAAATTAAGGTCCCTGTTCTTCGACGGCCAAGGCTCTGCCATTACAATTAATACACGTCTGCCCCTCCATTGACACGGGGCTGCTGCCGTCGGCATCGCTCTTGCTGCACTCCTGCGAAAGGCAAACCAAAGGGGAAAATGCGAATTATTCGTTGTAACTTTCTGTGCAGATCAAACAAGCTGTGAAAACACAATGACTATTTAATTTAAATTTAGTTTGTTAGTCCATGAATTTTAACACAATCTTCTTACGATGAAAAAGTTTGGTTCGATTGTTTCGTGTCATCGAGATGCTTTCATTATTTGGAAATTTTCGTTGAATTGAATATGAATATACGAGTAGTTAAATAGACCCAGATACCAGCTTCAACACTTAGCACAATTCAATTCGCAAACAAATATAATGAAATGAGCATTAAACGTTTCTGGGTTTCGCACGAAACTGATAGTATGTGTATCTGGATCAATATTTCAAAGGCACACCTAGGAATTTTCACGACATACTTTGTTAGTATTTTACTCCTCTAAGGTTTGAAATCGGCGCATATTCGGCTGACTTTTTCGACGAAGATTAGAGTAGTAAGTTTCAGAGCTTCAACTGCAGGTTCAAATCTGAAAGAAGTACAACATCGCAGCTGAAATTTTCGGCTTCACGCCGATTAAAGCCTGTACTTTTTTATGCCTGTCTACTTTGTATCGATCGTCATTTTTTGATAGACCCAAAAAAAACACGCAACGACTGTACAGTATGACCTACATTCGCAGGGAAAATTGCATGGGAGCATTTACAATTCAGTGGGATTAATCACCCACACTGGGAGGTCATGGAAGGTAGCGGCTCTATTACCGAGGCTTTGAATGGTCCACAAAGGTAATGGAATCAAAACGAGCGCTGAATACGAATGATGTAAACGCAACGCTTAACTGACGGTAGGATGATTGAATTGGCTCCCATGGAACGACTCTCATTATATGCGCATGCTCTTGTGCGACTTTTCATTGCTTGTCTCTTTAGTTCGTCCCTGAAGTTTCATGGCTGAAGGTATTTTATTAACATAACGAACATGCGACACATGTGAACATGTGAAGATATCACCAGCAAGGAAATGTATATCCATAGTATAATAACTTCAAGCGAATACAAAACTTCATGGTGAAATGCAGGTGATATACGTGCGTTTGTAAATAAAATGTTTTAATTATTTTATAAGTGCACAATGATGATTAACGCATTCGAGTTATCATTTGTAATCACAAATTGTCAAAACAATTTTTGAGTTTTTTTATTGTTATTTAAAATACCTCTGAAATGGCATGACATTGACTTCGTATTTGTCACGAATGAATTCGAATAGTACGTTTCCAGCCTCAGTAAATTTAAAGGCGTTGAAAAATCTTTCTCTTCGCAGTAAATGATGTACATTATTTGTAGCAAAGTAACCTCCAAGTTTTATTCATAATAAAATGTTTTTTTCTGTTCCACAAAATGTATTGCTATGGGAATCTAGTAAGTCTTTCCTAGATTATCTCATTTCAAAGTCTGAAAATTTCCGAGATAGGTACTGCATACCACGATATAAAATGTATTTGATGTACCAAATCAAGAAAACTTTTTTATACGAAGTGCTAAGAACATTCAACATATAATTAATTCTATCCTCCCGTGTGTAACAGAATAGCCTAAAGAAAAATGACTTTTTTCTAAACGCTCGTCTGTTTTCTCTACTTGAACAATTCTGAGGAAATACGGCGAAATTTTTGAGTTCTCATTTAAACACAGATGCCCATTTGCAATACGCAATGTTCTGGTATTTCTTCCGTGCTGATTTCGAAAAAGACGTGAGTACATTTTGAGGAGTAGGGATTTTCATTTCGTGAACTCGGTCTTCAGAAATTGTATTCGTTCGTTGCAGGTCGGTTGCGAGTTGGTGGGAGGGTTGCCCGACGCTCCCCAGTTACCCCCCGCCGTGGCGTCCAACCCCGCAGTGAGTTACCCCCACGTCCCCGACATGGCGAACATGTCGTCATATTACACCTCATACCCGGATTATAGGCCCCCACAACCACCAGACGAGTACCAAGTTAGTCAAGGTGGGTGTGGGGAGTACGACCCTCGGATGCCTCCAGCTCACCCATACTACGCGCACCATCAGCAAGGGTATCCACGATACCCGCCTTACGATCGGCTTATGAATAGTTACTACGTGAATGCACAGACTCCTCAGCACCCGCACACTCCCCATGGTCACCACCAACCCCACGATCCTCACGATTACAGGGACCCTTCTCCTGCAGCTCCCACATGCATGGGGCAGCAAGCCTCCCCACCTTTGCAACAATATCCATCGTGTAAAATGCAGAATCAGCCTCAGGGACAGCAGCAACAAGCTCAACAACAGCCCCAACCTCAGCAATTGCCGCCCCAAGCCCAGCAGCCCCAAATGGAACAGCTGGGAGGTCCTCCCCAGGACACAGCCCACCACATGGCAGCCCAGGATGGGTCCCAGCCCCAAGCCGCGGGTGTGTGGCCTGCACAGCAGCACACGGGGCAACAGCCCCCCTTACTACAGCAGCAGCCCCAGAACAACCAAGTCACGAACACATCTCCCCTATATCCTTGGATGAGAAGTCAATTCGGTAAGTCATGAGCTCTATTTATGTATACCATGCAGGGTGACACATCAAAACGATATCCGAACTTAACCACCGTATTATACAGTGCTGCTAGTGTGGTCTAGTGTGTGTACAGTGTATAGCGTGTACTGTATTTTATTCTTCATTACATCTACACGTGAATTGAGTTTCTCCTACGGTGGATAAATATGCTTTTCAAAGTATACTCTTTCGCGCAAGCGGCATGGCAGATACGGTGTTCGAGTTCGCTTACCTTTGCTGTGGGTCAACCTGTATTTACAATAAATTATATTTCTGAATGTTCCCTAGTTTCCTGAAATTGGTTACGAAACTAAATAAGCCGAGGGGTAAATTCTACACATGCTATGTAAAATTAAATCTGAAAATTTGTTTACCTTTTCCACGAATCTATCAATGGTTCGTTCTGAGTACATGAAAATTTAGACCTAATTATATGTTTCCTGTAGTGAGCAAGCTGTGTGAGATTATGAGAAACAAGGTTGTAACATCTTCCCAGCTTAATACTTAAAATTAATAAACCACACATGGGCATGAAACTATCGCATTTCAAGAAATCAGATGTATTAAATTATATTCCCTGTTTTTCCCACATAAATACGTAAAACAAAAATGGCTACTAACTTTTGTGCTCGGAGCTGATTGCAGTGAAGTAATAACATCTGAAAAGGGGGGGGTTTTGCTACATATTTAATGAATGTTTGGGCTAAGCTAGCCTCTCGCAATCATATTGTGATATCTTAATAATAATTCTCAATTCGTTGGAAGATTCCTGAACATCACTAACTTACATCACGTTATCGTGTAACTCAAAAGAGACAGAAAAAACGAGGATTTGAAGAGTTGTTTTGTCTAAACCTAATTAACTTGCAACTACAACTTCCGAGGAAGACAAACGGATGTTCCCATATTGTGCATACTAGTTGAATTCCGTAGCCTGTGCTTCATTGTGCAAACGTCGCCAATTTCAAGTTATAGAGCCTCGAAACTTGACGAGATGGATTCAGCTCCGTGATACGATTTACTTACTTTGATACCATTTTCAAGCCTTTGATAGTTTTCATAAATTTAAAAGCCGTCGATTCTTAGTTGTATTCCATTGAAACTTCTCGTTTTCTACTTGATTTTAAATATAGGAAGTTATATAACTATTAAATTTTGAATGTAGCTTCGTCAAACTGAAGTACATCGATTGAAAGTCTTAGAATCATAAGCTGTCAGAAATTCACAACGAACAGAATCTTACTTCTATAAAAAGGCATTGGAATTTACAAATTTATTCTTTTTGTAAAGCAGAATAGGAATAAATCTTGTTGAGTATAATTTGCTCTTGCAAGTTACTTGACCATGATTTCAAAAATTGACTCTCATATGGGTATCTGCCCGTCCGGAAAAAAACTTAATTTTATGCTTCAATTACTAACATTCAAAACTCTGTATTCATTCACAATGAATTTAAATTGCAAGAGAAAAACTTTCTAGCTGAACGACTTTGGCAAAAGTTGAAAAAAAATTCTTCAGAATGACAGCAAGAATATTGCTCCTGACGACCACTGGTCCCACAACAAGTATTGCTCTACCGTTCGAGATGCGCAGCAGTGGGTGGTGTGGTCACCACAACCACAGCCTATACAACAATTTTCCTACCGGACAACGCTTCCAATTTTCCACGCACATTGATCCGGCTTAGAGCTCAATATAGTTATTTCAAAAGAGTCTACCTCCCAGTCCGAGTAAAAAACTCACGTTTTGCTACTGATAAATAATCCAGTACTTTTGTTTGGTAAGCCTAAAATGTTCACGTTGAAATGTTGTTTTGTACTGCTACCTGGTACAAATTTTGAATACTCGCTATTTTAAAACTTGCCGTATTTCTGAGTCAACCGTATGATCCAGTTATATACATAGATCGCGAACTTAACTTCTTATTTTTGACAAATTTTAAGCCCGAAAGAACGGTGCAAAGGTGACCGCAATTTTTGTAAGGCCGAATCCAAGCTGCGCTCAGTCTAGCTTCGCTAAATTGGCTCCTCATAACGGCTCTGACCGCACCGCCCGCAGAAATTAACAGCTTTTATTGTCAAATCATAGAGTAAAATGTCTCTCCACCATCGCAAGGTCATTATCAATTATTGCTGGTTATTATCCGAAAAGTGCGCACACATTTTTTAAAATCGGTTTCAAAATAACCCAATAGAGCATTAGAAAATACTAAAAATAAAATTGTACCTACAGAATATCGTCCAATGTTCAAGAACTTTGCGTAGTAAGACCGTTAACAAATACCGAACGATTCAGGCGAAAGAATATTCATTTGCTGCAGAACAATTTCCAAAGAAATATATCTCATCACACGGTCTTTCCGCGTTCCCAACATGAAGACATATAACTCGAGGCATTAAGTCTACTCCTTATATGGATATTCCAACTTCTTTCCACCTCCCGAACGAATCTTCCTCCAGTAGCTGGCAGTTCTTAACAAATTACCCGACAGATGGGCAGTGACGCGCAGTCACATGCCTTGCAGATAGCATCACGGGCTCTAATTTATGCTGAGCAGCATCCTGTGGAGGACAGTTTCTGTCCATGTGACTGCTTCCGCTCATGCCGCACTGCATGTATAAACTTGGAAGTGTAGAACTAATTGATATCCAGTTGCAACGTGAACGCATTTTGCAACTGTGGAATCTTTGAGAGGAATTATATTTTATTTAAGGAGGGCAATTTCTCCACGTATGACTGTTTCGTTCACTCCGCACTGCATGTATAAACTTGGAAGTGTAAACTAATTGATATCTAGTTGCAACGTGAACGCATTTTGCAACTCTTGTTGAATCTCGGTGAGGAATTGCATTTTATTTTAGGAAGGCACTTTCTCCACGTATGACTGTTCCGTTAGCGCCGAACTGCTTGGATGAACTTGGCGATGTAGAACTAATTGATATCCAGTTGCAACGTGGACGCATTTCGAAATTAAAGTGGTTGACATTCTAGTTGAATTGCTGTTTTCAATTGCCGCTCGCGCTATTTTAAACGGGCTTTTCGTGTCTCAAATCTAGTTTAACCTTGCATTTCTAGAAGTTTAAAGCCATTTTGCAAATCTGAACACCGTATATATTTAATTTTCAGCGAAAAGTATTTTTAATTCCATACCTAACTCTCAACGAATCTATGGAACGTAATTTTTTCAATTTACCATCCAAGGAAGCAAAATTGCATTGCTAGCACGAAAAAGCATGTAAAGAAAGTCACTCAAGTTATCAATCAACTTACAGACCAAAAATTCATCATGCACTCTGACTACTTTTGAATATTTTTTATCCATTGAGCTAGAAGACAGTCGGAACATACCCTCTACCTCCATCGGGTTTCTAGCAGCAGCATTCATAAAAAAATAACGAACTCGTACATTTTCCAGCACTTCGTTAGGCGATATCTGAAGAAGCTGTCAAGGAAACATTTCTATTGTGCAAAAGATTTTTGTGCCGATAACTGTCGTGCTTGTTAGGTTTGCGGTTGCGGTTTCGAAGTCTCTCACTAAGTCATTTACCCGAGGTGCAGTCAGAGATCGTAAATGTTTCGCCCGAAACCAACGTCTAGTGAGTAACCCCAGTAGTTCTTCATAAGACTTTGGCAGTGACAGTGGGTACGAACGTTGTCTGAATGCTTTTATATCCGAAGTGTTATATCTAATTCCTAATTCATCACACTAACTGCTTTTATATACGAAGTGTTATATCTAATTCATCACATCTGCATGCCCACAGGATTTTAGCAGTGATAGTCCTGTATTGCATTCAAAAGGGAATTTACTTTATAATTGCTTTTAGATTTTTATTGATGTACATGTTCAGTGTTCATTTGAATACTTGATGGAATGATATCACTTCAGTTTCAGTGCAATGCAAAAAATTTCAAAGGTTTTGCCAATGTAGCCAGTGTTGAAAGATGCAAACGGATATTAGCCTGTCACTTATGACGGAAATCTATGCTGCAGTAACATTCGGTGAATTATTGATTGCATCACATCTTGATGCGGAACATTCGCTACTAATATCCGGGGGAAATTGGTCACCAATTACACTTGGACAGCAGCGGTGAGTAAAACTAACAGCACTTGGATGTCTTAGAGTATTTAAAGCTGTTGTAGGAGATCCCAAACTCTCAAGAATATGCTGCAACTAAATAGCATTGAATTAATTCTCAAAGTCAGTTGATAATGCGACCACCCTTATGGAATGACAGTTATTATTTTGTTCTACAGTCCAAATTACATTCAAAATGAATAAAACATTCCCAATTACTTAGCATTGGTCACGTATACATATTCAAAGTCTATAAAGCTCATTCCCTGTATTCAAGCAATAAACTCGACGCAATCGATGAAAGCAATTTCTCGAAGTTCATAAACTCAAATTTTTGTCAACATTCCAGAGCTGCGACAAACTTGAGAAAAAGGAAGCAATTTATCGAAGCTTGAGGGCCAGTGTAGCAAAGTCTTTGTAGGTTTTAAAGCTGACCCTCCAAGGGCCCTCGAAACGCTGTTGCTGGGACAATAAACTACGAAGGGAGAACCAAGCGCGACTCGCAACCTAAAGAACTGCAATGCACGGGCTCATAATTCGAGCCCTACCTGTTGCATCCAGCGTGTTCCAGGAGAGTTAATGGCCGCTGGTCCTGAAATCAGCTGCTTATAAAACTACGGGAGTCTCTTGCGTTTTTTAACTCGGGCGGGGGGTTCATTTCGAGATTTTTGTTTGTATTTTTTTGTAATTCCGGTTCATTTTGAGATTTTTGTTTGTATTTTTTTTAAAGTTACGTGAATGAGTTGCGTAAGAATGTTTTATTTCAGTGCTTTTAAAGTGTGTTTCTGGTCTTAAATTAATTGAAACCAGATGTAGACGACGACTGGATTTAAAAACAGTTTGTGAGCAGATAATGCACGAAAATTGTTACGTTTTAGGTTTCGTTCACTGAATCTCGGGAACATTTTTCAAAGGAATCCCAACAACTTAGCCGATTGAAGATAGCAATAGAAAAATGCGCTGCTGAGCCTAGAAGAATCCTAAGTGCTTCCCGTGTTCACACACATTTTATGACCACTCTCTGTTGTATAACATTTTTAACATCTTTAACTTATGAGGTGTTTCTAAGAATTCTCTAAATACGAGCCTGATTTTTTTAGTTTAATTGTTAGGAAAGTATGAGAATAGAGTATCGTTCAAGAAACTTTGCTGCAGAAATTGCTGACCCGTTTTGGTATAATATCGATATTTGAGTTATTTACTTGTCTCTATTTGGCTTTAGCGCTGCCCTTAAAGAAGAAAACAGAAATAAGCACCGTTTCTAAATGCGCTTTGACAAATTGAGCTTCCTCAAATTATAAATAAATGTTCAGAAGAAGATGGTAATTCCACTTTTAGCTTGATTACTATTTTATCTTTCATAAACGGTTCGCATTCTTGAACGATATATTTTTTAAGTCAGTGTGAAATTTTTCCATTGCTTCCACTAAATTTAAGGTTACCGGCCTAGCAAAGGCGGATATCGTTCCTTGTAGAGACAAAAATCCAATCATTCGTAATGTGTTATCGTAATCTGGAACACGTGTACGAGATCTAGCCCGCCTGGAGCGTACTGTTAAGATCAAAGTTGTGGTTTTCTGCTCGTAGGTTTTGTTTTCGTCTTGAAACTCGGATTCGAAATGAAAGAAATCAAAGTGGTTTGTGTTGGGAAAAGCAATAATTCAAAAGATACTCAAGCGATTGATATATCGTTGTTCAGCGAAATCCCGTCCGCTTCTGATCGGCATCTGTAAACTTGTTAACTGTAATGTCTATAGCTCATCTAATGCTTCCCTGTGGTCATTATTCTTTCTTGGTCGCCACGAACGTGTTGAAAATGTTTAGTGTGGGTAACTATTTATATTGGCAGTTTTTTTACGAAAATCCTGAATAAAGTTTCTTTACAAATAATTTACAACTCATTTAGTAATATCCACTTATACAATGTATTCGAAACTCGCTTCAAGATGCTTCCTAATGGTAACTTTCGAGAGAACGTGTACGAGATTAGATTTCGCGTTCTTGATTACGCGGGTGCTTTTTGCAGAAGGCTGAAGGCAGCGATAAGATCGGTAGGCAAATACTGGCAAGGGGGAGCAGAACGTTTGGTTAGAGTCGTGAGAAAATGAGAGAGCGCGTCAGATGGCATCGCCCTCTGGAAATATGGTCGATACTTTCTGGCAACGAAGAAAGCTTTCAGTCCGTTCATATCGAAAGTTCCGTCTGAACGCATAAGTGACTTAGGAAAAGCTCGAACAATGTATTCTTGAAATTTAACCCTCTAAGCTTACTTTCTCTAATTTTCCGGTTCATAGCGCTATAAAGTGAATGTATCCGAATCATATCACGATTCTTTCAAAGTTTCAGTTCGGGTTCTAAAGAAGTGGCAAAGTTCTTTAGTGTTTCAGTTAGCTAAATTTAGCAGCATTTAATATGCATGTCGCTGGGATCTTGGACGCCCAGGCATCGATCGATCGGCTGCAGCACGCCGCAGAGCTGGGGCTCAAGCTTATCGATGGGTCCCGTGATGGACTGCTTTGGGTCTGGGGACTTTTTGCCCTGATTGTACCCTAGGACTTACTTGCAAATGCGTCTATATAACAGCAAAGTAGCTGTCTTTTCCACGCTAAAATTGCTGTGTCCGAGTGGAGTGTAAGTTTTTCGTGATGATTTAATTTTTAGACGGACGCTTCTGTAAACGCTTTATTTTCATCATATATATTTATAGTGTTAGTAAAACTGATAAATGTCAGTTTGGCTCCAATGATAACAAATTTAAAAGAATTATTTTATCGCTACTCTGAAATGGGGAACGATTTGCATCATAAGTCGTGTTTAATTATGAAGACGGCTTTCAATCGAAAATCAAAACCGTCTACTCGATAACCACAATCTCCTAATTTGCCAGCAAGATATCATGCGGCTAATTTTCAAGCGTTTTTTACTTTGAAAATAAGGCTGCATGTGTTTATGTTAGAATTTCAATGGCTTCCCTCCTCTCTCGGAAGGCTTTTGTGAGGCAACAAACAACTCATGACAGTGAGATATTGGATTAGGCTCGTAAAGTAGGATCACTATTTTTTTGGAGCAGCGTCTCCATGAGGCTGAACAAAGAACAATCGTTTCGTGCTCGTGCTAGTTATATATTTGCATCGAGGTCAGTCGTTCGGGCGCTGGCAGGAACTGGTTCAGTCACACTTGTGGTTAGTGAAAAAAGAATGATACGAATAAAGTTTGGTTCCGACTGCTTTTTGTTATGTTTCTGTTTACAAAGAACTTATATTATCACCTGCTTTAAATATGCTCGATGTTTTAGAATCTCAGCCGCAATGATTACGTTCCTGTCAAGAAAAATTAACATTTTTTTCACCGCGAAGTTTTTTCGTATGAGAAAATAATTCGCTAAATGATAATGATTCTCCGTTACCTTGCTATGCGAAAATATTATTTGCTGCTCATGGCTTACTTTCTCGTCAAGGTTCCCACGATAAATTCTGTTAAAAATGATCAACAAATTTACAAGTCGTATCTTTGATTTCCGAGAACGTTGGTATAGTTGCTTCCAGTCAACATTCTTACTCACTATTCAAACTTGGCTGGCCTAACACCAGCTCTTAATTTCAAAATCCTACTTACGCCTTCAGAAATTTAAAAATCAATTTCATCATGAAACTTTTTTCTCAGACAAAATTCGACATTGTAAATTACGAGTAAACGCATCCTTTAAACTTAAATGACATTAAAAGCCTTTCTCTCCCTAACGTTCAGTAGGCCGTAATAATAAACTTCTACACAGTACTAGCTGATACGTGCACTTCCGAATAGTTTTCGTTACCCATGGTAGTGTCGCGCACCCACCATTTTTTGAACTAGTGCAGCGCTCGAGCAGCTAAGCCTATAGGGGCTGGGCGCACAAGCGACTCCGGATAACTCGCCTCTTATTGGAGACCTCGGCAAGACGGATGGCGCACGACACGTCTAAGACATGGTTCTCTGAACCAATTTCCTTTTTGACAGCTGCTGCAACTTCTCCGGGACCAAATGCAAAGAGTGTGATAGAAAATTTAGGAGTTCATGAAAGGACGTGTTGAAGAATTCGTATTCAAATCAGGCATGCGTGGATGGAGTTAGCTGTTACGGAGGTGGAGTCGTTCATTTTAGTGGACGTATGCTGATTAAAGAAGCTCGTCACGTGAACAGAGTCGGACCATTGCTATTTTTTTACGTTTGGCTACAATCACGCTTCTATCTAAAATGTGGATAGAATGTGATTATTTCGCCATTTCTCAAAATGAAAATAGGTTGAAAAGGGATCTGCAGTTCACCTTTCTTCAGGTTTTTTTCATAAAAGCCTACAATTGATTTGGAGGATATCAATCAATTACCTACGCTTGTACTATTTGTTCTACTGTTCTTCATTACCCTTTCCCCATCCCATTTATGGACAAAATATCACTTTAGAAATGGAGTACTTATAGAAAAAAATTTCCAAAAAAGTTTAAGGTATTAAATGAAATATATTGAAGAAATTTGGAAAACTTGCTGTCAAAACTTGCATTTCACCCAAGAAGAATGAGCTCACGCTCCTATTTTCTTTATTTCATGAGTAAAGCCAAGCCAACTAACTCCAAAAATAATTCATGCTGTAGTAGCCTTGATGTTCTTGTCTTTTATTCACAGCAAGGCTAGGCAAGCGTAGCAACTTCTGAGTTAAATAGCCGCTAGTTACATCAAATATTACAAACATACTAAACTTGATGTTTCAGTAGATGAAATTACCTGAGCAACTGAACTACTCGAGCTCCTGCTTCGATACTCGAACTACTCGTGTTCCTGTTTCGAACAACTCGAAACGAAGAAGAAACTCCTGGGGAAGCTTCAGCCTAATTCTACAACACCGACTATTAGATCGAAACTCGTCACAGATTGGAAGTGACATGGGAGAGGCCTAGAACACGGCGAGCGAGGCTCCTGATAATTGATTAATGGTGTCATTAATCAGCTTCATTGATTAAAGTGGCAGCTGCC
The DNA here is from genome assembly GCA_014899125.1 of Orchestia grillus. Taxonomy (NCBI): domain Eukaryota; kingdom Metazoa; phylum Arthropoda; class Malacostraca; order Amphipoda; family Talitridae; genus Orchestia; species Orchestia grillus. The sequence continues at coordinate 38,125 of VOMN01026914.1, read as the reverse complement.
TGGGCTCGAGTCGCATCAAGGAACGCTGCCTGAGATTCGGGTCCGCAGTCTCCAGTTAGTCTGAGTTGACATTGATTCTATGAAACGAACGCTTGCACTTTTCTTCTCATATTACGAATTACACAAGCTTTCAAAATGCGCTGCGCTTTGTATTTCTGCAATCGTTCATTCAGGTCTTAGGGTAACATGAAATTTGTATTAGAAATTGTTTAATTTTGGTTGAAGTAGGAGAAAACAATAATAAAACTAATTATTAGGCCAAGGCATTTGGAAATCAAATAGAAGTAAGCATTATAATAAGGAAAAATAAAACTACCAATCATTCCATTAATGGGTAATTTTCTACAGTATTCTTTGCGCCGAAAACAATGCAACTTACACCTCAAATTTCACTTACATGAAGGCTAAGCGAGCGTATGACTTGAAAGTTGAAAAAACTTTTGACTTAAACTTAAATATTGTTCCATTATATTCGCAAACAAGTTTAAAAGCAAATTTTCAATAGGATACTTACTATGGAACTGAACTCCGCTCCGTTCCCGCTCAGAAAAACAGTCAGTTATATTATCTAGGATTGTGAATGAGTTTACTCATATGAAAGATATGTTATGTACTGACTGGACCAAATGGACAAATACTTCATGCAATAAAAATTTGTTGTAACTCTGGATTAGTGTAGAAAGGCTTCTCATTTCCTTTCATTAATCATTTCGTTTATCATTAAAGTTGCTTTATTGCTCGCTGCATTTTTTACGGCATACAGTTACGCAATTAAAGGGTAAAATTTACGTGTTATATTATCATACGCATACATTGTTTCAATTTTCTTTTCCGATGCCGGGTGCAATCTGTAGTAGTTACATCAAACATTATTGACAAAAATATAAACTATTTCACCACATGAAGGAAAGTTGCTCTAAATATTTTAATGCGCTCACCCTCGTATTAAATTGTGAAACTTTGCGGCGTCTGTCATTAGAGCAACAGTTTTTTAATAATCATTGCATAGAAGAAAATCACTTGGGAGATTTACAGTAAAAAAAATTATCCATGGACAATAAGTTCATCTATAATATTTCAAAACTACATAATTACTCTACGAATTCTAATTCAAGGTCAACACTGAACAAAATTAAAAGATTAGAATCTATTTCACGTCCATTCCAATATTATGATAACATTTTTGGGCATATCAAAGCGTTCAATATGCGGGTACTAAAGGGGTGCATTTTAGTTTACGATGTGACCTTTACCCATGTAAATCCAACCGACATTACCTCGGAAACATTTCATTCTCCCCTCTCTACTCAAGTTTCCCATTTTCTGTGTTGGCTTCATCACCTCTCCCCCTCGTCGCTCCCCTTTGTTTGTTGATCGTGCTGACCCTCACTAAGCCCCCATGCATGATTGTGACTGAAATCAATTGGGTAAATTCAGTTTTTCAACTAATTCTGCTCCCATTTAGGGAACGTATTCGGCTCCGCTATGATGTTTTATCGCACGGAAGTTTGCGTTGTTTCCCTCGATCGGAACGTCATGCTTCTCGACCGCCACATCGGTCGGAGCTTTTTTGTCCGATAAGCTTAATGCCTCTAAAACGTCTGTGTTTACTCAGGCCGTTCTCTACCGATCCTGTAACCACTTTTCCTTTGGCAAATTACGCGAACATTGCTGTCATTAATGAGCGCTTGGTTAAGTAGTATGTGTTTTTGTTTCAAAGCCAAACTTTGTCCTAAGCAGGTACACGTTTGAGCCTCTGACTAATGAAATAATTTTTTCTTAAAAACACTGGTAACCATACATTTGAGATACGAATTTATTATATTTGCAGTATATATATTATTTAAAATATTAATTTCTTTCGGCATAATTCGTTCAACTATTGTTTTACAAATTTTCGAGCCTTCCTTGACGTTCTTCGCCGATCCGTTCCTGCGCTACTTCACTCACTCCCACCGCTTTTTTTTAAATTGGCCACAATTCTTTGTGCAAACTGAGATTAATGTCTCATATCGTTTAACATCTTAGAGAGAAATTTGCTTTTTTGGGACACCGTTTTACAACGATTTTGTTCCAAAATGATAAAAAAATTGTCACTGACAGCATTTCGTCCGCGAATCCGGGCCTTGGAGCAGCAAAGGTTGAATTGTATAATATTATGGGCATTTCTGAAGCCCAAGGCCATAGATCAAACTTTGATATCTTGAGTGCTCTGATAATTATTTGGCACATTGTCTATCATCGCCGAGGTCGTGATGGATGAGTACTGCCATCCATCATCCGTGGTCGTGCATCACTGGCAATAACTCATTTAAATTATGGTGTTCGACTGTTCTTTGGTATGCAATTTAGAGTTTGAGGCTCGGAAAAATTAGGAAAAATGCACAAGGCTCTAGAAGATTTAGCATTCATCGGTCGATTTCGGACGGTTCGTGAAGCATAAAATTCGGAGGTGAATTTTATTGTACTTTTGTTCGCTTATAGCAAAGCTTTCCCACATTCGGAAAAATATTAGCCTAACTTTTACCTACTATGCACTATTTCATACCATTAATCCTGAATCCTTTATGATTGAACGCATGCATCCAGTCGCTTCATTTAACAGATTTGTCAAATGAAAATTCTGAGCTCCATGTTGTTTGATTGGTGAGCGATTCTTCTAAGTATTTCGTGAACCTCATAATTCACAATTCTAAATGTAAATGTCTTCATAGCACACAAATCCCGCGATACAAATATCAGGCATGTGAGTGATCGAAAACCAGGTTTTTGAGACAATTTAGTGGCTAAAGTTAGGTTCAAAGACGCATTATTTCCACTACATTTGTTTGTTTGTCAAGCACAGTATCAGTCGCGGTATTTTATATCAGTCCATGAATGTATACGCTGATGTTAAGTCTTGATCTTGATGATAATTCTATGTTGCAACAGTACTAGTGGAGTAGCAATACTTAACAAAGGGATCAACAATTACAAAAATGAAGAATTAGAGAGTTGATGTTTTATAAATACATACTTTCACAATAGTATCAACGAATATCAAAACAACAAAAGTCTCTGGCAAGAAGTAAAAGATTAATCCATTCCTTCCCATAATTCGATAAAAGGGTTTTTTGGCTTCAATTCGAAAAATTTCTGAAGTTTCTATTTCGATGCGTTCGTATGTAATATTTTAAGTATGTTACAGACCTGCCCATTCAGTGTCGTTTTGTGTCGAAATCATTCCGCAATCAGAGATATCTCATTTCTCCGTTTATTTAGTTCATCATCGTACGTTTTGTTAATTTCTTCTGTTTTTCTTTCTTTTTTTCATATGTTTCCGGTGGGATGCCTGCCTCCTTATAAACCCTACAACAACAGCTGCTGGTAAGACCATACGAATAGAGTTTAAAATAATTTTAGTTGTAAATCAAGTGTTGACGCAGTTAACTTTGCAACGTCGACGTCGTCGTTGCACTTTTAATTCTAGAGTTCGCACAATAGAACTAAGTTTAGAGTAAGAGAAGTGAGTATTTTACCTGTTCGAGGATGCAAATTTGTAATGCTATTCAATATCTAAATAATTTGTTGCACAGTTGTGATTGATAGGTTAGAGTTTGTCGAGAATTTTTAAGGTTACAAGAATCATACTGTTTTGCTTATTTTGAAGAGCTTTCACATACGGTAAGACCATCTTCCTAATTTCAGTTTTCAATTTATTTCTTTTTCATTCGCACATAATTAAGAATCACTCCTTTATTTTCACTGCAACGTTGGTTGCACTTTTTTTATAACCTTTCTTGTTTCTTTTTCTTTATCTGCTCGTCCGAGTAAACAAAGTTCTATTTCATGAACAACATTTCATACCTAAATTACGTAGCGATAGAGCTAGATATAACTGCCTGTGCTCTCTTTCCAATGTGTTCTTGCTACAAGGGATTGTATTGCTTCTTCACATGAGCTTCTTGAATTTCAGAAATTTCAGAAATCAAGCTGTAGTCAGAATAATTTGTGCAGTGATGATATCATAAATTTAAAGTTGCGTTAGTGCTCAATACAATAACTTTTCGAAGCAACTCACACCAGAATTTTTACTTAACCTTATGGTTCCTCTGTCTAATTTAACAGAGCTAAACATTTGTTGAATATTCTTGAAATGCTTGAAACTATGATGATATAAAGGCAACGATATCCTAATTGGGTATTACCACAATCTGTATGTGCCAGGTCTCGATCATTTTTGAGTCACGTTATTAATGCTGAAAAATTGTAATAGCTGAACTGAGACCGAAATCACCTTTGTATAGATTCCTTCACACTGAAATGTTTCAGAACAAATAAAAATAACGCCAAATTTCTATTACTCGAACTCGAATTGCAAAACTTCATGATTCACAATAGTAATTCACATTTAGATAAAAAATGAATATAAAATTAATATAGAATAGATCATTTAATGACAAGTTTCATTGCTTCAGGTAAGATAGGAGGCAACTACTTTAAATTTTGAACCAACCTTATAAGTTATGCTTCAAAAATTTTCTATAACTATGCTAAGTCATTTATAGAATTAGCATCAGCTTCAACTACCTTAGCTTTTGAGATATTTAAACTTTATTTCCTCCTAGCGCTCATAAATGTCTCATGGCATTTTGAAACTTGATAGAAAATCGTTTAAGGTAAATGTAGAGTTTTTTTAGATATCACTTACTTTCTCCTGTATTTTACTGCGCATGCTAAAATGTATTATACTGCGTATACTAAAATATATTATACTGCGTATACTAAAATGTATTATACTGCGCATACTAAAATGTATTAAACTGCGTATACTACAATGTACTATACTGCATGTACTAAAATGTATAATTCTGCATATTTACATTGATCGTCAAGAGTTATAATTATTTCCCGTATGTGAGCAAACTACGCATGAAAATACAATTCGCATCCTATCCTACAATTCAGATAAACTTTTTTTGGAATTCCTGACGTTTAGAATTCAGAACCAAAAGGCTAACAACATAGCGACGCAAGAAACAGTACCAAAAGACTGTGATATTGGGGTGTACTCGGCTGTTTGCGTCAGATCTATATGCGTCAGTGAAATACAGGGAAGTATTTTGCCTTTGGCGGAGTTCCCTTTAGAGGGTTGCTAGGTTTCCCCTCAGGGGTGTGCCCTCGCACAGTTATCCTTGTATTCAATCAAGTGTCAGCTGCCAAATGCTGCACTTCCTCCCCTCGGCAACAGAAGGCTGCTTCTAGTCACAACGTCTTTCCCTCACCTAGTGTTAGCATTCGGGCGCACTAGAGCTTTCTCACAACTTTTTCTGAGAGACGCATGTTTTTTTAAGCCTAATCAGGGTTCAAATTTTCGTTAACTTACTCGACAGGGCAGTAAACTATCTTTTTATTGAAGCTTCATCTAGAATTTTCCGTTAGTTCAATTCTGACGTTACTTTAGAACTGATGAGTTACTCATAGATGTTTTTTGAGCTCCGAGTATTCGTTCTTATGTGACACTGTGCCATCCACTAGATTAAGTTTATTTCTTTTAAAACTGATGTGAATTGTACGGCGATCCCTGCAGTAATTCAATAAGCGAAGTAATTTTCCGGGTAATTCTTACTACCACAATTCCCATTCCTTGTATTGCTAAAATCTGGCATGAATCTCTCGTCTTTATCCGTTTGGTGATGCGTAGTAAAGTCATCTGAATGCAACATGAGCCTCCGGTTCCAAATATTGAATGACCAGATTTGAGAACTGAAATTCATTCCAGTACTTTTCAAAGCCATTCAATTGTCAAGCTTAGAAAATTTCAGCAAAAAGGGTTTCATTTTCTGGAAATAAATATATTAAAAGTAACATTTAACAAACAAAAAAATTTCATCCTCAAGCATAGTGGGTGGTTATTGAAAGAATATTTAGATATTTTAGAGAGAACGGTAGAATCTTTCTGTTTTAAATTACCGTTGAACACTTTTTTTATCTATTTAATTTGTCTCTGTCACTAATTATACAATTTTTTTCTATCAAAACAAACCTGATGAGAATGCTATTGCTTGAATTTCTAAGTTTCAAACTTCAATTACGCTCATTTTACGGTAAAAATGGTTACTCTGTTTTCATCAGAAATTGCCCAAGTTTTTTTAATTTACTCTAATTACTTCACATCTGTTTCATGATGATAGCTCATAAACATTCATTTAAACAGTCATTTTCATCGCATTCAGAGTTCGACACGGACTGTTTAATGTTGTAACCTCAATTTTAATTACTGATACGTGCAATATTAAACGTTCCATAAATCTTAACGCAATCCCAATCTAAAGATAAAGTTCACTCACAAATTAGGCTTTTCCGTGTGAAATGGCGCCAGAATTACATTGAAATCCTTCTTTTTTTAGCATAGTGTTTCTTTATAATTCGGTCAATTTTGAAATTACGTGTTGTGACGTTTTATCTGACACTTTCCCACTTAAAAAACTACGCATGCTCGCACACAATCTAAAGCACGATATTTCGTATAACAGTGCTTCCTTGTTTTTCTCACATGTCTCGTATTTAAACATTGCCAGCAGCGATCCCTAAATCCAAAGCAGGAGTAAACATTGCAAGCAGGTATCCCTAAATCCAAAGCAGGAGTAAACATTGCAAACAGGTATCCCGAAATCCAAAGCAGGAGTAACGCTGCTCTCCTCTCCCTCCTTTGGCCAACAAAGTTCTTGCAGTCATCAGTGCCAATTTATTCTGCTGTTAAGTTAGGCTCATCGGTCTTTCGAAGATGCAATTCCTTTAATCAAGAAGTGTGATCTCGCGTTGTAACACCTCTTCAAGGAGAGATCCATCTTGCACTCAAAAACTCCAACGTGCTCTTCCTTCTTTGCCTTCTTTGCCGGCTTTTTTCAAGTCAGTTTCGTTTTATCTTTCCCATGGCTTCTTGAAACTGATAAATGCCTGCCCATCAGTTAGTATATGTGTTCTGCACTTGCGCATTTATCATGTCGTCCACAACTCGGGGTACCTCCACAAGACTACACGCTCGCTTTGTGAAATGTCTTTCGAAAATTCTGGATAAACACATTGTGCTAGTGTAGCAACAATCGATAGTTGGACATATATGGGAAGAAAACTTAGTCGTACGCGGGTGGGAAGACTTTCAAAGCGTTGAAGTGGTTACATATTTTCAGCTCCAGCAATGTAAATAGATTGAAAATAACTTTTCTCTCTCGTGTGTCTACCCTGGATACAAAATAAGCGAATTATTCAGCGATTGAATGCAAGTCTAAGAATATAACTAATAGCTTGAGGATTGCGATCTAGTAGACACAAGGATAAATTTGTACTCATTGTTAGTCGGAGCAACAGTTAGTATGTATTTTTATCCTAGCAATGTCGTCACTAAACTCACACAAAGTTACACAGCTGGAAAATAATACACGAACGCATGCGATGTAAAAACACTCGCACCGTGAGAAATTCAAACTTTCTTACAGGGCTCATGCATTCAACAATCATTTTTAAACACTGGCAACAAATTACTATTTCCTGGGTCTTTTTTGATAAGTATCATTTTTCTCGGTCCAAGTACGACTCTCAACCCATTTCCGATTCGTTCCTTCAGTGCGTCATAATCAGCTAAATACCAGTCGCCCGTGCAGGTGAGGCTGTGTCGGCATTGAAACACAAACTGCCTCAATAAATCTTAGCGTATTAAAGAGACACGATTCCTCCGTTGCTGTCAAAGCTCGAGGCCGAGCAGACGCTCGTACACTTCTCCAAATGATGCCCCGAACATGGGTATCACCATTCGGAGATATTTCGTAATTAAGGGATGGGTTACGGAGGCAGAATTTGTCCCATTTTGTAGTTGGAAAGCGCTTGCAGGTCCATTATTGTTCTGTTTTGTATTCCGGCCATTTTGGTCGATGTGACGTCACTGATGCTGACGTTGACAAACCTGCCAGCGCCGTAAACCATTAGTTCCCGTCTGGCTCACTGGCTGCTGCCTCACCGCTCCTGCTGCTGCCACTGCACCGCAGCTGCACCAAATGAACCCCAATATGGTGCAACATGTGCACTGAAAGTTCCTTTTTGCACCGCAGCTCCGCTAAATGTTCCCCAGTATGGTGCAACATGTGCACTGAAAGTTCTTTGCAACGCAACTGCATCCAATGTACCCCAGTAGGGAGCAACATGTGCACTGAAAGTTCTTTGCATCGCAACTGCATCCAATGTACCTCAATGTGGTGCATCATACGCACTGAAAGTTTCTCCTTGCACCGCACCTCCAACAAATGTGTTTAGTATGGTGCAACACACGTTATGGACGTTCTTCTTAGCTGTATTTTTGGACGCAAATGGAATTTAAACTTAGTTCGCTTATATATTTCCATGTACGAAACTACAAGTTTTTGGTCAACAATTCGCGATGTTTTTTGCGCAAAAATGGCGGAGTTGTATCAATTATTTTTATGTAGCTTTTATATCTAATAAATAGAACAACAAGTCGTGATATATACTGAATTTTTCGATTCATACGGCTAAATGCTGATGAAATGCTCACATTTTATCATTTTTTAACATCTCCACATGCGCGTGGGCCTCGAAGATTCATTATAAGATATCCCATGGTCCTCTATTTGAACAACAATATAGGTTAAATATAGACACTTAGCTTCAGTTATCTAATGCGTTTAAATACCATGTATAATAATGAAGTTGGCGCTAAAAAGTTCATTCGTACCAAGAGATAAATTGGTAAGCCTCGAGGCTCAACTTTTACATCAAATTTATGGGATAAACAACATCCAGCAAATGCAAGCAATGGGTGGATTTAGTTACATACGATTAGCGAATTTGGACTGGGTACAGTACCTGTTTATAGTTGTTATAATTCTGAAGTCAAGCGACTAAGTGACTTACCTTGGTCAGTACCAATAAATCTCGACATGAATCTAGTTTCTGCACTCCAGGTTTGCATGTCTTTCCACATTGGTTTAAAGCATGCTCGGGACCGTTTCTTGAACTCGCTATTTTTATTTCGTATGTTATCCATGAACCACCGCTTCAACTAGACTTTTTCCGTAAATTATATGGGTGCTGGAAAAAATATTTTTGCCGCATATGTTTGCGTCACGACGTGATCGGATATTATTTCAATTTGTGATCCTAATTAATACGTTATACTTGCTTCACAATGCCTAAAATCTGCCATTAATATAGCATCTCTTCACCGGTTCATAAAGTTCTGAATGATAAAAATAGTTTATTTATCTCTAAAAGGTTTTCCTTGAAGAGCAAACTCAGTCCAGATTACATTTGTCTAAATTAATACCCAGTAAATGTTGTGCGATTATTCGCAATTGCATGCAATTTAAGTGTACTAGTTTCGATGATATCATACGAGTTCTTTCTTCTGCATATCGCTTTTCAAAACATGCACATGGAAAAACTATAAAATCTTCCAATACATTCGCTTATCGTTGTTATAAAACCTGTATCCATCATACGCCGTGGTTCAAAAAAGAAAGTTTCAGCTCCGTATATTTTTTCTCTTTGTTCGAAAAAGCACAATGGTTTTACCTTTCTCTCCAATGATTGATGACCATCATCATAGCAAGACTCTGAACTCAGGACTATGCCTCTGAACTCTGCCGTTATTGAAGCATGCTCGGCCTGATTCAACTATCTAGTTATATCTGAATTCTGATTATGAAGTTTCGATCATCGAGAATTAAAAACAATTTTCGTACTTCAATAAAAGTACATACAAAGACCGTGTTCAGAAGTCGATGTAAGTGTCAAGTGAAATTTAAGCTGATTCATGGTGTTCGAATGCTCCTACTTCGTTATTAAGGTATCATTAGGTCGATTTTTCATCTGCAGAAGCTTACAGATTTACAAAAATTTTAGCACAAATCATGCTTCAAGAAAACGTCATCGTTTAATTTTCCTAGCTAAGTTCGATATAATTGAAGTAAAAATCGTTGAATATAATAGAATTACGTTTAAAAGAGCAGTCTGATTAATATAACAGTAGGGAAAGCTGTTTTTTCAAATTATTACTCCAATGAATACTACATTATCAAACATCCATTACGCCATACTTGTGACAAACGCAGAGTGGGGAAAAAAATTGACGGAAAAGTAGACGGACTCTCCAGTCTTTTCAAAATAGAGCAAATTAACGATGAAAGCTCTAAAAACTATGAGTCAAATATGGTTTAGCTTTACATGAGCCCATCACTAAACCATGGACTCCTACTTTGAAGTGCCTACTCAGTCATAAATCTTCGGCAATATGACTGCCAAGATACGTTTCCTAGGCGCTGTTTAATCAAAATGTCAAGACGTCATCGAGTCTCTCTGGTAGAATTCAGTGTCATAATATCACCTTGTCAAAATGTCCTCTAGCTGCAGTACATGCATTTGTTTTCCTTACCGTGTGAGTGATAAATAACTCCACTTTATTTTGTAGCAATTTTGTTATTTAGAAGAAGTTATTGAGATCTGGTGCGAAATAGTATTGAAGACATGAAAACCCTGGGGAATTTGCAGGAGTACTCTATTGATAGATCACACTCCTGATGAAGCCTTACAATAAATAGGGATACTGACTTCGTGGGGAATTTTTAATATTACACATTTACAACTTGCATACAACCTAAAAATGATCTCATTTTATAATAATTGAGTACTTTGGGGTTGGCTTGTTTGAACCTCTTTTATTTATTGTTCGTTATTTTATTGGAATGTTGATGCGTACAGAACATTGTTAATGCTTTGGCATTGTTTTTCATTGCATATTTATTTCTCCTGACTTGCTAAAGACTTCAAAGTACGCCGTGGTTTTTAGTGAAATAATTCGCTTTCGAAAGTTAATAAAGCCAGAGGAATAATGCGAAGAGGTCTAAGACAAGTATTTTCCAAATGAATAATTCTTTTTAAATTTCGAATTTTATTTTTGATTGCGAATTAATAAGGAAGCTTCAGCATCAACTATGCACTTGTTTATACTTTTTGTTGTCTAAAAATTTCACCAATGTGAATTATTTTTGCATGAGAGACATTCATATTGACGTTGTTCGGACTGATTATTGTGGACGTACCTGGGATAATTCCTCCATTTCTGAAAATTTTCTTAATTTCCATAAAGCCTACTCAGGGATGAATTTACTTATGCATACATTAATAATTATTATCCAATAAAGCCATCAAAGTGTAATCAATTTAAATTCATTGCTGGCATCTTGCTTTACTCAAATTCTCTAATGAAATTCTTTACAAATGGCAAAAGAGTTCATTGTGATATTTTAGTTTTGGTTTGTATAATATATAACTTTCTTTACACTCAAACAAATATCAATCTACATAACTGGTTAAAAAATGATAACGTCTACCAGTAAGTTTATTTCATTGTTGTTTCTACTGTAAATTTTATTTAAAATTCAGAACTCATACTTGCATTATCCCACACTATGTACAAACTTTTCGAATTTCAGTAACTTCTAAATAGCTGCGCCTACATAAGTTTACAAAGTTTAACTCCATTAAATACTTTTCAGGTGATATATAACGAATGACTGTATAGGCATATTATTATAAATAGTAAGATAAGTGCATGTTTGGGTATGAAATAAAATTTTAGATTCAGGAGAAAGAAAAGAAGTGAAAACATTATTTGAGGTTGGACGAGGTCATATACTCAAGCGCATAAATATATGTGAAGAAAGAAAAAATCTATAAATAATTTATAAAGAGTACCGTGTGTACACACTATAATTGAAAATTTTTTAATTGCGGAAGAAAAAATATGAAATCGGGTCCAGTGAAGATGTTGAAATCTTGCCCTAGGTCGGGTTTCTTTCCTTTATATACCTCCCTATTTGCACACAGTATTACAACACGGTTTTTCCACGAGATCATTCATTTAAAACAGCACTTAGGGATACGAGACGTGCAGGATATTACTGCTCAGCATTAGCGACATTTTTTCTCAAGCGTGAGTAAACTTCATATCATGATACTGAAGCAGTAAGCCGCTCAATTTCCCTGCCGTATATTGTGACTCATATTTGGATAATTATGATTCAAGCAAATTACTCATCATTATTTTAGTGCTTACGGTGTTCTTAACTTGAGTTATATCCCAATCTAACTGATTCGCTGCCCCAATCGCTAAATTTGAAAATAATTGATAAAGATGGCTCCTTGAGCAAAGGCACGGTTAATAACCGATACTCCCCCGGAAACTCTGTCCTGATGTCGTGGTGAATTTTGAGTGCCATACTGATCTAAACTTAAAGCGCTGTTGTTCAATAACATTAATTTTTGCTCATAAAACAACGATGTGTGCACAGACTTAAAATATCCTTTTCTTCAAACTGTCGTTCGGAAATCTATAAACGTTACATCATAGTGCATTCATTCATGAAATTAATAATTTGTTTTTATTTCTTCCAGTACATTCAACGATTTTAGATTAAGAAAATGTTCAATTACATTTAGTACCCAGCACTTGAAGTTGAAAGTACGTCTGAAAACGCTCAGTTCTGCCTGAGGCTGTGAGAAAACCTTCATTAAATTTACATTATATCCTAATTATTATGAAATCGCATTTAAATACAATAGAAACCGAGCCGAATTTCGTTTTCGTAGAGCACTATTAACAACACTGCCCATTTGGAAAGATTTTGCATTAAAAAAATTGAATTTTTCATGACGATTAGATTTCAATGTTTCAACATAAATCATTTCTTTAAAAAGTCTCCTCGCTGTGTAATTTATAGCCTATGAAACCAACCAGGGACTTCATTGTAACTTAAACTACTGAAAAGTCAATTCCTTGATCGTGACCCAAAAATGTACAAAGCTCATAATTCCTTACTATGTGTATTTCAAATTTCAAAAATCCTGTCTGTAACGTGGTTTTTGTACTTCATAATGCCCTCCTTTGAATAAGTTTTCGACATGAAAATTATTTTCAGTATTTTCAGTAATTTCTGATTTCAATATTGTATTTATAGATTACAAATTGTCATTTTGATAGGATTTTTGCGTTTCGTATCCCCTTAATTTATCGTGGGATTGAGCATTACAGCTTTTTATTCATTAAAACTCTTAGTTTCCTCACTTTAATTAAGATTTTTTGCTGCATTTTTCTTTGTGGTGAAAAATCCTTAGAGCTTCATAGCTTTCCTCGTTCGCATACTCTATATATAGAATACTCAACATTCTTATATGAGGTCTGAATTTGAATTCTATAATTCCTCTTTAAACCGTATGGATGAAGTTAGTAATTTTTGATCTTGATAAGGTCATTGCACTTTTTAATTTCTAGTATCCGTGAAGATATCACACATTTGGGTATCCACGTTTGAATAGCCATCATGTTGAATAACTCTCAGCACTATATTATCATCATTCATAATTCTGCGCTAAGGTAAAGTCTTCATACTGCATTATTCCTCAGTTTCGTGGATTTCTCATGCTTCATCATTCGTTACTTATATTTAATGTTGTCTTTGTGCTTCATTATTCCTCAGTTTAATGAAGTCGTTGTGCCTCAATATACCTCAGTTTAATGTAGTCCTTATGCTTCTCTATTCCTTTCCTAATGTAGTTCACATTTTTTATTATTCTTCAGTTTAATGATGTCTTCATACTTCTTTATTCCTCGGGTTAATGAAGTCCTCATGCTTCGTTATTCCTCAGTTTAACGAAATTCTCATATTTCATTAGTCCTCTGTTCAATGTAGTCTCCTCATACTTCAAGATTCTTCAGTTTAATGAAGTCTTCGTACCTCACTATTCCCCATTTTAATGAAGTCTTCATGCTCCACTGTTTTCCAGTTTACTGTAGTCCTCATGTTTCACTATTCCCCAGTTTAATGTAGTCCTCATGTTTCACTATTCCCCAGTTTAAAGTAATCCTCATGCTTCACTATTCCCCAGTTTAATGTAGTCCTCATGTTTCACCATTCCCCAGTTTAATGTAGTCCTCATGTTTCATTATTCGTCGCTAAGGTTTAATAAACACATTCCGATATGAGCGTCTCAGTCCGATAGTCACGACCGCCTTTAGACACCGCTCGCTCTCCCCCATAGGGAGCCCTGCGGTCCCAAGACAAAGGCATCTTTATGCTCCCTTTGATAAATTACTTTCTTTCTCTGGTTTTTGTTCGTCCCAATGATTTATCGCTCGTAGGAGCTGGCCTGCCATTTTTCTCGGTATCTGGTGCACATCAAATAGAAGCCATATTGTTCTTTTAACTATTCATGAGAAGTTCCAGGCTTATCTCCAACAAATGTGTTCACGCCTATGTGCTCTTACTCCAACTCAATCTATGTATGATACCTGGTCGTGGTCGATATTTTTGGGACTGGAAATGTTTCAAGTTTCAAAATATATACTAACGAATCTTTTTTTTTCACTGTTGGAATTAGATGCATTTTTTACTGACTTTCAATAAGGTAACATGTTTCAGTGTTCGAAATGTGCCTTACACCATGCTTGAGTTTTACTTCTTTGAAGTACTACGTCATTGAAATCTCATTAAATTGTTAAAGAGAAGTTAATGTGCTCAGGAGCGTTGATGAAGTTCTCACTTTACTAGCACCCATTGATAATTCTTCAATGAATGCCGATATGGACTCAAAATTGCCTCAGACTCAAATGTTATGAACACAGTATACGTTAGACGGAATGTAACCATTTCACCATGAAGGATCAAAAACTGTTGAAGATAAAATGGGTCCATGGGAACCTACTGAAGTTAATTTCTTTCTGTGTGATTTTGTCCTGTAAGTTGAAGCTCAACTTCGATTATACTTTGGTAGTTGTTTAATTTTTTCGTTACTAAAAGAGACATAAACTTTTCCGATGCTATGTCAGTGGCATTTCAACAACAGACACGAACACACCTGGTGGCGATAGATTCGATTACGTTGTTAGATCAGGGGGTAAAATATTCTATTCATAGGCCTTAGTTAGATCTTCTTCCGCATATTTTCTTCGATTTACCGTGGTATTCAGGTCAGATTTTTTATTCATTCCACCATTGGACGTAAGCCGAAGTCTATACATCTGCTGTAAATCGGACGAGTTCTACAATGACCCGAGTCTTGACTCGTCGTGGTGAAATGGGTCAGCTGATCGATCGAAGTGAGGGTTGTTCTTCCCCTCTTTCTCGACATGGACGCACGCAAAAATGGAATCATTTCTGCAAGCGTCTCGGTTGCCCAAGAAAACAATATTATCGTATCCATTAAAATTATTCTCAAGTTCTCGAAGCATTCGTGTCGTTCTATAAAAAATTATTAACATTAGAATGAAATCAGATATGTTTTGCCTCTTTGAAGTTACAGTGGAAGCTAATTAATCAAATGTGTGCATGAAGCACACCAGAAAGTCTCTGTATCTTCGTTTGTCTCTATGGGAAGTTTGGCACACTTAGGGGAACAACTTTGCATTTGGATAACTGGTAAAAACTTTTTTTAATCATCAGCTAATTTTTAACTTAGATTGCGTGTTTATGAGATCTGAACTACCTTTACGCTAAAATTATTTTTGGGCAAGTGGACTGCATCGAATGAATAAACTCTACGGACATTGTTATTCAAAGTTCAGTACAAATTCTCCATTAATGCAAATCACGGAATACACACATTAAGCCTCAATCATCGTTACTTACTGAGGAAAAATTAGAATGGGAAGAGAGATTTTAATAGTAAATTGAATCAACTATTGAATTCCACAAATTTTTTTTTGCATTAGCTGCTAATCGAAAGTCATTATGGAACATAAGCAAAAACAAATGAAGATACGATCTACAACTATGAATTTCAAAGTTCGTCTCCATAATAATCAATACCTACGGACGTAATCTGCCCTTGTAAAAATTTATTCATGTCATGAAATCATAATCACATGAGAGAACATTTTCTAGAGTGCGAGATAGATGTCGAGAAAAATTTCAAGCAGAAAAAAAATCAAACTTTTGCTAAAAAATGTTCTTCATGGGCCGCTCGCCCCGCAACTTCAGATGGCTGTATTTACTCGTGAAATTTGCAATATATCTTCGAGCCCCAGTCCCCGGAGTATTATTATCTTGCGGTTAGAAAGAATCCGCAGCATGGAGCCGTACGAAGGGTTCCGGCGACATTGGTTTCGATCGCACATGGACTCCAAGTTTCGTTACTCCAAACTACAGTGGTTCAGACACCGGCTTTGCCGCCATCCTAATTATATTCCTTGCGTCTGATTAATACGATGTCACCGTACGGCCAATGAGATCGTGAGTTGGCCCCTCGACCACGCCTCGACCGTTGACATTGACGGATTGAAGTTCGGCCATCTGAAATATTGCCAGGTCTGAGTGCCTGCAGGGATCGGGACTGTTTGCCCGGTGTGTTTGCCCGTCCTATGGCTGTTTTGTAGCCTGCCTGCTTGTCTGCTCCTCCGTTCCCAAATCGCGTCTTTCATCCTACAACAATTGTATCTTTTCCTCGATATTGGCCTCACGTTTGTTTCATTCCGATGTTTTGGTTTTCCCCCAAAGGTCTACATTCTTCTGTTTCGAATGAGTCTGACATTTTCTCGGGGTTGTTTGCTCCATTTACCTCACGGTTGTTCGATTTCGGTGCTGTGAATTTCCCTGGGAGCCCAAATTTTCTCTTTTTGAAACGAGTCTTTACACATTCTTTTTTCTCATTTGTTTGGTTAATTTCTCCATCAACTAAAATTTTGCAAGCAGTCTATACATAGCAGTGTCAATGGCGCACGTAACTGTTTATCTTCTCGAATCATTTTACAAATGCTTCTAAAGTTAAAAAAACATTGTAAGTTAATTAAAAAAAAATTTTTGGATACCCTAAATTAACGCATTTCGCATCATCCTGTAGGGATAGTATTAACATTGACTTACCAGTGAGATTTGGGCGGACAAAATTTCATGAGAATCTACGTAACCGTCTCCATTATCTCATTTTGACGTTGATCAGGTGGTTGAGAAGGTGTGTGTTAACTACACTTGATTTTAGATGCCAGCGTACTTGGTAATAATTCATTCGATCACTAAATACTCGGTAACATCAAGATATGTGCTATGTTTTGAGCTTTGGGTCAACGAAAGTACCGTCAGAACCCCTTGCATATTATACCGGTTTTGCTATGGATGCTCTAAAATATAAGTCCTTGGGATATTTGCCTACCTTCCCTTTTAAGTTATAAACGTAAATCAATTCTAATTCGATGGGAACATTCAAATTGGTAGGAAATACATCTTATTTTAGTTTACATTTTATAACGCATGCAAATATCAACTGATACAGAGGATCTAGCTTTCAGCGAATTGAACAGTATGAGACGTCCTCGATTGTGCGAGGTCGTACGTTCGTCAGTGATAGCTGTCGAGGGAAGGGAGGGGGAGGGGTTTTATGTAGTAGTTACCTGGAACGGTCATAATTATTGAGCGTCAAGGCTTCTCTTTACCTTCAAGACAAACTGGCGTATTATACGACGTACATTTGACTAAGTCACTTCGTCTGCAGGAAATTGAAACGTTGTTTCCATTTGGGTTTTCCTTAATTATTTTTCACAACGCAGATTTACTTGACCGATATGAACTGCCCCTTCATTCGTTTTTATTTACGACAACTTCCAGTTCATTGCATGTTAATTAAAATAGTCAAATTACTCGCCATCGTTCCAAGAAAAACCCCACGTCTAACTGTGAGAAGCTTTTTATGGAGGACTTTTTATGCTGAAAATTATTTGAGCCTTTAGCGGTCAATTAACTCTGACAATTTCTATTAGTGATTGCAGAGCACATCGAGTTTGTGATAGAAGACATATAATTATGTCAATTTCAGGCAATGTGATTGATTTGAAAGTTTGCAAGAGAATTTTTCTCGTAATTGATAGCATTTTATAACGAAAAATGTCTCATTTGTGTAATTTGGAGGTGGTAGCATTTCTTGAGGTACGGACGGAACATTAGGTTCTCAAAGTATGTGAAGTAATTTTTTCTTACGTTAGTAGATTGAAAACCCAATAGCTAGTTCATCATCATTGTCAACACTCCTTAAATTTCTAGTTGGGTTTCATTTAGACTTGATCGTCATGGTTCTGCCTGCACAGTTGTAGTCAGCAGATATGTGATTGTGAATTAAACCATTATGATATGAAGATATGAAAAAACCTACAATATCTATTAATTAATCAGCCATAATCCATCCTTGTTTTGCTATGCCGGTTATTTCGTCAAACTGCTTGAGTCATGGCAGACGTCTGTTGTTTCAATGGTTTATATATACTGTTCTTGATATACGTGGGCTCCCAGAAGGATGAAGTCATCTAATCAAAAGTATTGATCGTTTCAAACAGCTGAAATTGATGCCAAGTGAGTTTTGGATTGACTGATACGCACGTTCCAGGGTATTCTTAACGCAACTTTTTTCAAAAGACGGTATTATATATTTTCCACGGAGAAGTTCCCGTTTTAGATTTTAAGAAAGCCTTCAAACAGTTAGTATATGGTCTACATGGCTAGTGCCATGGTTCTCTGAGGTCACTTTCATTTCCTGTTATTTACGCACATCGGTAAAGTATTCTGAATTGATAAAGTAATACTGTCATACAGGCAGATTTTGACATGAACGAACATTATCTTTCGCGTCCTTTTCGTGATAGAAGAAGCTGCAATATTGACGGAGTTCTAAGGGCGATTACATCTCATCAGCACGATCATTTCGGCCGTCCATTGTCTTATTAAGATGATGCATCGCAAATTTTATGAAATTTTACAAAACCTATTGTAATTTATTGTTGATTCTAATACATGTCTAGCATGAAAAACAATCTCGCACTTCGTTAGGTAGCTCTTTCTTTTGTGTAGCTGAGACTCAGTCAACGTCAAGTAGTCGTTAATAATTTATAAACTTACAATGTTATGCTACTAGGATATCTGAATGCTTTACTGTTCAGTCTCAGAAATATTTCTTACTAAGTCTTGTGCTGATGAAGAATTCAAAATTCTAATTTGCATCAAAAAGCACTTCGTCTTCTTTACGTGAATGAAGATATGCGTTATTAGCTCAAACGAAATGGTTGATCGCGTTTTTTTACTTTCATTTGTTGCACTCAATTAAAAAAGTTTGTACATTCTGAAGGAGAATATAAGTAAAATGTGGGCTTCAAAATCGACTGAATTTACGTTATACGAGTACGTAAGAAAATGCAAGCTGCTGAGGGATTGGTGACGGCTGAATGGAAATTCCTATTCCGAGAACTATTTAGGACTCTGAAGTCCTGGAAATATTTTTAACTCGGTCGAGGTCACGCAAAATTGAAAGAAAAATTTTAGAATGAGGAAGTTTTTTAACGAGTCGAGCGAAATTTAGTCTTAGTTGTGCGTCTCAGTTCAGACACGAGTTTCCTATCCTATTTCTTATTTAAAACTTCCATTTCATTTTTCTACTGTTCGATTGCAAATTGTTTATTAGAACTGTGCTTAAAATTCAATCTAAGTTCACAAAGAATATCACAGTCGCCTATCGCTGTTCATGTTTTACATTTCGGTAATTAAATCCTCTTCCCAGGCAAGCTGAACTATTTTGTAATATGTGGTGAAAAACAGGACACTGAAATTTTCAAACAGGTTGATGTAATGATAAATACTTCATGATAAAAGTCGCAAATGTGATGATAAATCTATAATAATACTGTTGAAAATATCTACACCAATCCCTGTGATTTTCATTTGCTAATTCGAATAGCTTATGGTAAATTTTTTACACGACTTCCAGCTTGCTGAAACGTCCTAAAAGTATCTAAAAAACTTTCAGCACTCTAATGAAAAAGTATTTTTTGGTAGATCACATATTCATGCACGGAAAGTATTTACTGTTGAAAACTAACGTCCGAGCTCTATTTGTGTCTTTCAAATTTTTAAACGAAGAAAATCTTGCATTCAAACGTAGATCAAACATCCATAGATTCATGGTCGACTTGAAAAGTCTTCCAAAAACTGAGATTCACGACGAGTAAACGCTTTTGAGTATGAGTGATCATACACATTTTGAACGCTCGCCTTGTGACTTCTTGAGCCTGAGTGACATTTAAATCTGTGAAAATGATCTTGTTAATAACTTAACCTTCAGAAACATCCTATTCATGTTTGGTGGGCCCGCAGAACACTGCATTTGTCGCGAACATATTTGCACTAATATAAGCTTCTTAATGTATTTCTTTGTGATGCCAATCATGGCAGCATATGATGAATAGTCGCGCTTCTAAACCCGCTGATCTGAGACAGAAAAAAATGGATGGTATGGCACCAACTAATGCGAGTCATTTATTTGAAGGAGTGCGGGAGTCTGTAGCAAGGATGCCGCTGCCCCCTCCCCCTTTCTTCTCCTTTTCTAAAGCCCCCTTTCACGAGCTCAAGTGACGAATCCTTTCAGATCCTTCATTTGATTTTTTCATCCTAAGCTAAAGCGTCTCTCGAGTCCTACATCGATCGTCGGGCGGAATTTTGAGTCGAATGCCATTTTTTTGCATTTCCTGGGGGTGTTTTGAAGTGTTTTTATTTTCTATACTAATGAATGGGTAACTCAGCGTCGGATAGTTCGAGCTTGAGTTGTATTAAACAGCCTAGTATTTTGTTCGCGTGTGTTAACATTTCTCTTTTTCATTTGTTCCAGAAAGGAAACGTGGCCGGCAGACATACACCCGTTACCAAACGCTGGAGCTGGAGAAGGAGTTCCATTTCAACCGGTACCTCACAAGGCGACGGAGGATAGAAATTGCACACGCTCTCTGTCTCACAGAACGACAAATCAAAATTTGGTTCCAAAATAGGAGGATGAAGTGGAAGAAAGAAAACAAAACGAAACCTGAAAATGGAGGATCTTTATCAGAAACTCCGACCCCCACACCTACCTCGCCTCAGTAACCATTTGGTTTCACTGCCATGGTTCCTCAAAAAAATTGTTGTTCATATATAGAAGTCAAAAAAATCGGTTGTGCATCCTCATACTAATTTTTCAGCGTTGAGTGTTTGTGTATACTCCGCCTATCTGCAGCTGGTAGGGTCCTGATAGTTAGTGAATTAGTCCATTATCGTATTAAGTCCATTCAATTTCTGCGGCCTGAGAGCGTACGTAAGCGGTTGGCAGTACCCGAAAAATTTGAACGTATTTTATACAATCAATCAACGTGTTGCGTTACACTTAAATGAAACTCCATTACATACCTGCAGGCACATTCTCCTTAACATTCACTTCCAGAGTTCCATAAAACACCCTCAAGAAACAAGTGCTTAGGTCTTCACGTAGTAGTATAACTTTTCTAACAGTTTAATATTGTTATCTGAGGGGAATGGGCGACTCTCCTACTTGTACTCGTACACCTCCAACTCTAGTAACTTTATCCTATAATGAAGTAAAATGAATGTTTTCCTACCATATGGTTTCAACAGTTCAGGTCACTGTGTGTAAAATATTTTACTAATAAGGATGAAATGAAAAGGCATTTGCTCTAATTCACACTGAGATGACGCTCTCAGCTGCTCATCGAAGCTAATAATGGTGTAAATAAATCTGAGTGTATCACCGAGGGTTGTAGTAATGCGGAAACTAAACAAATACCCCATCGGCTTAGGCTTGTATTTATTTCATCGCATCGAATTCCATTTCGACAGCATCGAACCATGTGCACTCATCCGTGGTCAGTGTTTAGCATTGTAAGCGAGCAACCTTTCGGGAAGAATGTGTCGACAAGATTTAATAACGATTTCGATTACAATTTATTTAATAGCGTCCAGTTACGTTAAAGTTGCATTACAATATTGATGGTGGACTGTCGGCAACTGACTATACGAACGTAGATGTGCAAGGATGTGAACCTTCCATAAGTCCTGCCCGTTTTTCTCTTTGTATACGCATGGCTATACCAGTCCTTTTGATGGACTCCGGGACGCTGTCCCTTCCTCAAAAAATGGCCGACTTTTTAACCGAAAGGCGTCCGTTTTTACCTATCTGGTATACTAGTAAAACTATCGATGTATACAAAAGTTTCAACTTGACATGACGTTTTGGTATACTATCTTATTATTAATGTATACTTTTAATTACTTCACCAAAATGAAGGTATACGTAACTTACGAAGTATTTAGGTGAGTGACGAATGTATCCAATGGTCCTTGTACCACAACCAAATAATGATATACGTAAATGATTATGTAAAATAGACTGTTTAAACCAGTACCTAATGACTGTATCCATATACGTCTAATTATTTACCAAATAGATTTATATTTAAAGAAATATTTTAGCCAATATTTCTTGTATCCATTCATCAGTAAGCAACCGCTCAGTATACTTTCAAGCTTGAACTTCAAGGTGTAGATGACGCATCTTTTAGGTAAATCTAGGATATTTTTGTGTTATTTTATGTTTTTATAGAGTAATAATTGTGTGCGCTCTATTAAAGATTAACCAATTACCTTTTAAAATGCTCAGTGATTGAATACGACGTAGAACTCCCAATATTTACTAATATAAAACATCCTTCAAAAAATTACTCGAGATGAAATTTTTGTATCGGTGGAGTAAAATGTCAATTACCTGAAAAATACTCCAAATCGTCATTGAATTAAAATATTATTTTTTTAATTTAAACTTTCAGGTTAGGGAAATTTAAAACATATTTCCGTAGCAATTTATAGTCAAGTCTGAGATTGGTGTGGTCTCAAAAACGCATTTTTAATTCCATTGTTTTTAATATGTATGATATTAGCAGTGTACCAATAAAAGTTCATACAGAGATTTGCCACAGGTTCATTTCGGAACTTAAATTTACTCATGATTGTTGAAATTTAACTTTCCAGATAGTATTTTTCTTAAATACCTCAGAATCTTTCCCTGTCAATAAATCCGGATTGGGCTTTGCTTGAAGTAAAATTCTGCTTGCCTTATCACATTCGTAAAGGAATAAAGCTGCGGGTGCAGGATTTATTTAACTTTACTTTTGGTTACTCTTTGAATTTAGGATCCAATTACGAACGGAGATATGTTTCAAGACAACTGAAATATATGTTTTTGCAGAAGCAGTCTAAAGTGAAATTCACATATTTTGCCATATGGTTATATGACAAAATATAATAATCCTTATAATAAAAGAAAAAGGTATTTCGATTTTAGGGAAGTTTTGTACTGTTTGGGATTTTCTTTGAAGCTTTCACGAGCATTCTTGTATATTATTTGTGTAAGTCGGTTGTGAATTTTAATTATTTAATTCTCGTTGATCTCGCGCAAGCGTTTTATTATACAATGTCGCGTTGAGAAAGTATGGCTAGTTGTTTATCTCAACGTCTTCGTTTGTCACAAACGTATTTCGTGTTCGTTTTTAGTGGTGTTGACATTTTAGGAGGTTACAGAAAGCTACGTTTCGAACGGATATTCCAGTGAGCAACTGATGACTTCCTAGTTGTCGTGACGAGAATATGGTAAACTGGCGATAATCTGACGAAAACTATTATTTTACCAAGCTCCAATATTATTTTAGGTTAATGCTTATCAATAATAGAAGGTACCACGCCGAAGCGGCCACAATATTTCAAACAATTGCACAATGAATGAATTAGGCTAATCTAAAATCTGCTGTCATCAATCACGACTACGAAACTAATGATTAAAAAGCCTTCTGAAAGGTAAAGTAAAGCAGATACTAATTAGGAGATCAATAATTTTACACTCCTGGAAAACAGCACTATGTTCATCCTCTGTACAGAGCCTATCACAATACAAACCCCTTCCGGAGCTTGATTACCTTGACGGTTGAAATTATAAATACTTCGAACAACGTACTCGTATTTTGAAAATTACAAACATATATTTAAATGGAACTATGTCTTCTACTTCTACGTCATCTGTTGGGCACTGGAATGTTTGTCTGAACAAGAGTGGTATATACTTCGAGGGCATTTGGCTCAATACTTCTTTGATTCCGGTTGTATACGATGCTTTGTACTGATATATGTGTGTTTTATCCAACCTATAATACAAAATTATGCGTTTATTCATGGGCTTTGTTTCAGGACAAAAATTTTGATCATTGAATCATGGTTTCTTTCATCCAACTCCATGTACAAGTAAATTTTATTCACGTGAGTTATGGTCAGTGACTCAGATATGAGAATATTAAAAATTTCATAAAATTTGATTAATTGATGTTAATTTCATGCAGCTCCTTTATTATTTTTACAGTTCTTTGAAATTTCCGAACAATTATCAAACGTTTTGTATCTGAAACAGGGCTCGTTTTGCAGCCAATTCTTTTAATGGCCGAATTGGTGTGTATTTCTAGTGCGTATCTACAAGGAACTAGTGTATCCACTTCTCTGCTTGTCTATTTTAATTTTTAACAGCTATTTTTCTAAGTTTCTCTTAAGCTCATAATTTATTTTGCATACAAGCGTATACGAGCTGTTGAAGTATATCTTTACAGTCAAATTTCACCTGATTTGGTTGAGATTTATCGCCCAACGTTTCTGTTTTGCGTCCCCTACGTATGTTGAAGAATATAAATTCATTAGGTAATGAATATTTTTTAGGACTTCCCTAGACGACCTAACGTCTCAAGTATTCAATTTCTAAACTAGCGTCCATGTAAACTAGAAAACACTTTGAACTGTAGATTCTCGATTGTTAACTTATTCATTTGTCTCGCCTAACAGCTATACGAAACCGATATACGTAATCTGGGCATCTTCCTCTTTAGAACGAACCAGTTTCGCTCAAACTCAGCGAAATGTTGAAGACTCTGCCCGTAGACTTAAGTTCATAACCGTTCGAGGGGAATGAATAAGTTATCAGCGGAATTGAAGTTGGAGTGTTCTTATTTCGTCAAAAACATATATACTTGGTAATTTTCTTACCTTTACATTTTATTGAAATTTTGCCGCAGTGAAGATTCGGCAGTCAGATGTACCAAAAAAAAGCGTACGTTTTTTCATACCTAGGCGTCCTTAGGAATTATTTTTTATTTCTTGCTGAAAATCTTATTTCGACTTCTAGAAGAAGACAAGTCTCCCTACAATAATTTTTTATCCATCTAAACGATCAAGTCTTTTTTCCCGAGAAGAAGTTACTCGTATACGATGTTGGTATACTATACCTTCGAAACTTTTCCAACGAATAAATATTCATGCGTAAAAATGTACAACATGTCTGTGCGAAAAGTTGAAGCTTTGCCGAAGTAATTCGCTGAAATTGAAGTATTGCTTTGCGTAAGAAACTCGCCCAACGCAAAGTTCGTTCCCAGTTAGTTTCATAGTCTGACCCATGAGTTTCGAATATAAGTGAGTATTTTACGTCACAAAACCGAGAGCATAAATCGGTGAGGCTTACAGCAAACTATTCATTGAGATTAATTCAATGAATTTTTTTATGATTATTAGTAATGAAGTGGAAAATAGTTGTGTCCACTAGTGACTATTATGAACAGGTTCGAATCATTGGCAATCGTCTCGGAATTTCATACTGTACATTGCAATAAATATTTTATACGATGTGCATTTTAGGTCGGAATGAATTCCATTCGGCGGACGAAGAACTGTCGAAGAAGAAAACACTCTTCATGATGTAAATATTAGAGGAAGCCGCTTTACCTCTCTCTTATTTTTAGTTAGGGACGTTTCCGTGATTCTGTTCATTCGAGGGAAAGAATTGTCTGCATGTCCATTACGTAGCAGGAGAGATAGACCCCCTGCCTCAAGCGACGTCGTATCCAGGAATCCATGACATCTGTTAAATCCACGTACGACCGTGTGCGAGGCAAGGGGTTTATTCCATTCCGAATTACCGCTGTCAATAGTAAACTGATATACGTACGTGAATAGCTCATAGAGGTATTTTGTTATAGTGGTGTATTATAATGAGGATATTTTCTTAATCGTATTTGTGCATCTTACTCTTTCGTTTGCTAGATTCTCTCGGCAATAATGCAAGAAATTTCATCGGATTTCTTTCTTCTTTTTGAGAAGTTCCCGTCAAAATTGATACGTTTTATGGTACTTTTTATATATTTTCTGTCAATATGATGTAAGCTTAACAGTACCTACTCTAGATCACAATGTATAAATGAAGCTAGTAACAAGAACAGGTGTAGGTAGGAATAGCGTTGATCTTTAAAGAAATAGGTCTTTTTTTAGTTTTCTCACATTCTGTGGTTGTATGCCATTTGTAGTTTGTGCTGTACATACGTTTTTCTTGGCATTGTCCATTTCAACGATAGCTGATGTACATTGGCAATTGTCATACTCATGTCTATTGATCATTCTCATACCTCGGTATTGCAGGTCGTGTATATATGAATGAAATTGAAATAATCTTCAGAATTGATGTCCCTCGTCCCAAGTCACGTTGCATAACCAAATTTCGTAAATAAGAAACTTTTGCGTCCATTTTCTTCTCAAGGTTGACTTTAGTTCAGGATCAGATCATGTTAATATTTCAGAAAAAAGTTTCAACTTGTCTGTATTCTCTCAGCAGTGTCTGTACATAGTGAACAACTTCGCAATACAAACTTTAACGATTTCTTGATTTTAATTAACCATTGAGTTATTCGGAGTATGGCTGAGTTGTACGATTTGTTCAGAAACCATGAATGTTTTTCTCGTTGGAATATTGGAATTTGATCTCGAACTGTTTTTTTTTCAAGGCAGTTCGCATAATCTACTCGTGTCAAAACTATTGTGCACTTTTCCATATGGAGCTAAGAATATTCATGGATATGTGTAGCCTTTGTTCATGATTTCAGGATTGAGTTTCCAAGACTTCATCTATTGATGCGAAGGGTTTTGATGGTGTTTGACGTATTTTTGTTTAACCAAATCCCTGATTGTGCCTCTTCCTAGTGCCAACCTCTGAGGTGGGACCATCTTCAGCTACAAAATCTGCAGAGGCGGGACCATCGAACTGAGATACTAACTGCTCATTTGAGACTGCATTTTGCCCTGGTTTATGTGGCGTATCCTTCAATTTTTTCACCGGGAAAATATGACATTCATGTTAAAAAATCTACAATGTAAGGTGAGACAGGACCTTACAACGACGGAAGCTTGTGTTGGCTGAAGCAAAAGGATTATTGACGTGCATCTTGAGAGCATTGAAACTTTGAAAGCTCCGCGTTGTGTTCGTAAGTATCATACGTCGTCATAGCAACGGTCTGGCGTGGTACCGCCGTAGGAGGAACGTCCGTTGAGGTCGGGAGCGTTTCGGCCAACAGGCGAAGCCGGGGCCGCCCATCCTTTCTTCTTTGAGGAGCTTACCCCGAAGAAAAATTAATTTTGGGGGGTATTTTGGGGATGTTCTTGAGGCTTGTGTGATGTGGGACATATCGGTAAATTCTTCGTTTGTGTTGGAGCCCGGTCTTACGTTCTTGAATACATTACGTGAAGCTAGAAAACCTCGGATGGGAGCTGGATCCTCAGACAGTGGCGGCCTCTGGCGGGAACATTGGCAGCAACTACAATCACGCAACTACACGCAACAATTTTAAGCATGCGTCTATTAATGATAAACCTTCACAGATGTTAAAATAGTACGAATGCGACGCTGAATTGTTTTTTACCAATTCACTGGATTCGTAACTGCAAATATTCAGCTTGGACTAGAGTAAATTTACAAAAAAGATTTGTACAATGTTGAAAGCTGATTATTTGTTGTGAAAACAGAGTTTTGTGGAGGTACATTTGGCCAAGTTCTATAGCGATGAGCTCCAGTCAATTATTTTGAGATACTTACATGTAAATCCAATCAAAATATCTCTGTCAAATTCCACTGTGAACTTGAGCCCAGATGCGAGCATTCTTAGATTTAATGTGTTTGATTTATGAAACATTGCAAAAATTTCGTTCATATAATCATTCATAGAAATTTGCTCGAAAATGATACCACATTTTGTTATGGGGAAGCTTGACAAAACATGTCTAGTTAATTCATTAAATAATTTTTTGGTTCTCTCGAACCGTTACCACCTCTTATCAGAGGCTTCTATGTATGTGTGTGTTAACATAAATATATATGCGTGTAGATACATCTAGAACCAAGAGCCATGCGTACGTGTTGAACGAATTTGAACGAACGGCATCACCATCCAGCTCAGCAACCGTAGTGTAGATTAATGTAAAAATTAGCATATTACCAAAATTGTAGTCTCTGCGGGATCAAAAAATAATTGCAGGATTTATCCATCAATTTCTGAAACAGCAAGTGAAGGAAAGGCAACAGCAATTCGATTGAATTGAGCCCCCGAAAAATTGTATTCAAAACAATATTACTTCTTTAAAATGTGTCCAAAGTTCACTGATTACGACACTGATGACGACTACACCAGGCTTTCAACAGCCATTCCTAGTTTCTGTAGCAATATTTGTACGGACAAATTCTGCTCCGTAAATTCCTCAGAATTCCCAAGGACACGAAAGAGCGTTTCTAACAAATTTGCATCCACCGAAAGAAATGCGCAAAATTCCGAGGGAAAATAATACTCTGAACCCTTGCACGTTTATTAGAATTTTCGTGGAGCAAAATGACTCGACACACTCATTTTTCAGAGGGCCTTTTATTGAAAGGAAATGTCTGGAATTACGAAAATATTTTCCCCTCGTAAGGAATAGGAAGAATTAGTTTGTGCCAGAGCAACGCTACTCTCGGCTCCCTCGTCTGCGCTCCGCGGGAAGCAGACCGAGGGAAAACCAAATGCGATTTTCTTCTTTTTCAGAAATATTGTTGCTCACCGTGGAAAATTGGGAGCGCAAAATGCACACACGAACGGACACGGGAAAAATCTGTGCATCATCTGGTGGAAACTGAGAAAAGAAATGACTTGCGTCGGTAGGGAACGTAATTGCTATTTTATTTATTTTCCGTGTTATGTGCCTCCAAAGTGAGAGGTTGAGAAATTTTAGGCCGTACAAATAAGCATATAATGCTTTTCTTCACAGAATGTGATATTCTAATTAGATTTGTCCCGTTTATTTATATGTACCTACATGAAACGCCGATGAAGAATAGAACCCATGAGAAAATCTCAAACTGTTGTAAATTTATAAATATTTGCCCAAGGAATATTTTAAGGGGAAACATGAAATGAGAACAGTTTTTACGATGTCAACCTCTGAATCCCAGTTAGAATTTGTTCTCACTAACCTGATGATTCTGTATCTCCTCCCTCCAGAGGTAATGAAAATTTTCCCATTCACGTTTGTTTAAGCAAAGAAACATAAAACCAAGCTTCGAAATCTCAAACGTTCATTTTCAAAGTTCACTGAACTTAAAAATGTAAAAAACGTTCTAATCACCCATGTAAGAGCGATTTAACAAATCTTTAAGTTAAGCCGAGTTCAGAAATTTTGAAGTCTGTCAATGTGAATTTTTATAATTTCAAATGGCCAGAATTCTCAAACCCAAAGAATAAAATACTACATGTCTACGCTTGAGCTCAATGTAAGTTCAGCCATCCACTTGTATCATTTCAGGTTCTATATTAAAATTATCATCGTGATACAGCTCTCAAATCGATAAAGATCACATGCTATGCTCATATAGGCAGAAAAAATCCCCTACAAAAAAATATTCACAAGTACATTTATTAAGGCAAAAAAATAATAGTGACATTACATTGCAACTTTTACACCGAGAACACGAAAAATGAATATAGGGAAAGATGGCGCACCTACGACCGCATAGGCGTATCGGTAGAGAGCGTCGAGAGCACGTCTATATCAAGTCAATCCTGCGCTCGTAACAAATGATGGCGATTTAAAATCTTCTCTCGCTTCATTCATCCGTTCTCTTTTCATTTCCGAGACACGTTATGGAAGTGTCATCAACGATGGTGAGCTGATCAATGTGAAAATCAAGATCGGGCGCAAAACAAATGTGAGCCTGGCGCGGCATACTCTATTTTTCTCGGATCTAAAGATAAATTTGGCTTCTTTTTCATGGAGCTGGAGCAGCCCGATCTTCTATGTTTGTGTCTACTCGGCGAGCTCCAGTTTCTTCAAGATTCATGCATCTCTCCTTCCCTCTAAATTCGGCGAATGAAAAGTTAACCGAAATATCTACGAACCTATCAGGAGCACACACCACCACCATTCATGTCATCTATTCTCACCAATATTGTCATCTTGAAAGTAACTGAATGTACATGCTAGCGATCGGGACGAAATAAATGGAGGTTTTGGCATATTAATTAACTTGATTCACACGTGTACATTAACCTTGCATGTCGTGAATCATTCTGTTAAAGTGAAGCTAAATTAAAATTGCAATCGTCACTATACAAAACTTTTGCACGTAATACAATATTATCTGTGAAGTGCTGCTCATGAAACAAATCGAGCATCTGCTTACTTTCTGAAAACTATTAATGAAGGAAATTCTAAAATTCGACAGAATACAAGTAAAACATAACGAAAACTTTGTTCTCTGAGTAGAAGAGAAAGTGAAGGCTACCGATGCATAGGTGTTCATTCGAGGCTATTAGGCAGAAAAATGACGGATTATTCGTCAGCGGAAAAATTATGAATTCTATACGATGGTGTATTTTTCATCACAATTTCTTACTCTCCAACAAAATCTGATTGCTTGGTAGAACAATTCAGTCACTGTATGTATATTGGCTGACAGTCGCAAATATGAATTATTTCAAGCCGCAATATCGTACCCTATAAATATTTCGCAGATATTGTCATGAACCTGGTAAAACTATTCGTATATTTGTACTTCATTTCCTCGTCCGAACAATACTGCGAACTCATGGAGAAAAATTGCACAAACTGATGCAAGGAAGAAAAACGAAAGAATGATGGATTCCGATGCGTTTTTGAGTTAACGGTAAAATATGGTCTAAAATATGAAGACGTCAAGCGTTGCGTCCATGATGGAGAACCGCTCCGACGTCGAAGGTTTTCTTTTCACAGCCGAAAGATTTTGGGCAGCTCCACGGACGAAAATACTTCTTATCTGAAAATATAAGTTTCTTTCAGAAGAAGTTCTTAGCTCTAAGATTGGCACACGTCTTAGTTTTGCTTTTGTGTAAAATGCAACACCACTTTAAAAGGGAAAAACAAATTTCTATAAGGAACGATTTTGAAGTACATGCATGAGAAGTTTAACTTGAAAAATCATGAGGAGATACGTCGATCCCATGGGTACAACAATCACATGAGTACAAAAAATTCTAGACATACTTTAGAACTAAGTTTGAAACTATATTTTTGGGGATTATTATTCCTACGCTACGATCGTAAAGACCTGAATATTTATGTGATACATGCCAGCAGTAGGTCAGCACTTATTGAGTAGCGAGGGATCTCTTGAACTTCAATCTGAATTATTTTACAGTAATGGAATTCTACTCTGCAAGTCATATGAATGTATATTGCATATTTATAAATCTACGCCAAATAAAGTATTGCAATGAGTGTGGAACTACTTTACTGACCATTTGCGTTCCAAACATCCACAAAATTTCTAATTTGGTTCCTATGTTGCCAAAAAATCTATTCGTAAAGTAACACTTCTTAAAGTTTAACCGTGATTGAATTTCAGTATTACCGAAAAACACTTAGGGAACACATTTTTATAACCTGAGAAGGCAACCTTACGTCTCACGTACATGCCTTGGCTGCTTCTAAAAAACTTTGCCGAAAACATTTCATAAGAAATATCGAGGGAGAAAACCCGGACAAAGGCCAGCTTTGCTCCTTCGACCAAAAACACAAGAAAGATTGAATGCTGAAATTCGTCACGGTGACTAACAAAATAAACTTTCAGGGGAGCGCGGGCTGAGGAGAAAAAGGTGTAATTAGTGCGATTATTTTCCTCACATTGGAAAGGAGAGAGACTAACAAAAATGGGATTTCAAGGAGAAGATTCTATCTCGTTTTCATTCGGAGAGAGTTTGATTTCTGTTACTATAGAAGCCATGACAATTCTGCAATTCTAGTAAATGGGCACCCACACCATTATTTGAAGTCTTCATCGCAATCCACACATTAAATCGCACACGTTTGAGTAGTAATTGTGATCACGTATCATAAAATAGCATCAGTGTAACATTTCAAGCTAATCGTAGTTTCCTTGCGGGTTGAAGTATCGAAAATGTCTTACTAAGTTCTTAACCCATAGAACGGCTTAATTCTTCCCCTAGAAATAGAAACACTTCATTTAAAAAATATGAAGTCGTGGCAACAACGAGTGAGCGACTGTTCTCATTTCGCCGAAGCTCTCCTGCTTTAATGAATACAATCTTGCCAAGTTAGGCTAAGAAGTGTGTCTTGGACATAACTTAGAAATTATCACTGTCTCGCTAATTCCTCAGCGACCAAAAGTAATTCAAAGTTACCTTCGTAAAGATGAGCGTCATTATGCTTTTCTATAGTGTTGCGAGCTGCCACTCTGGTGCTCGTCCAATGATTTACGACCAGTCCGGATCCCGGGAGGGCGGCTTCCTTTGCCGACACAGGGGAGGCTCAGAGCAGAACTTGATTTTGCGCAATGCTGGCACCCGAGCGAAGCTCTGGGAGGCAGTTCTGAAAGACAAAGAAAGATGTGAGCGAGGTTCAGTAAATTGGCAATTTTATAGATAAATTCACAAACTCATGCAAAAATTTGGAAATGACACAAAAATGCGTCTCTAAGTCCAATGTAAGATGTGAGCGATGTTCAGTAAATTGGCAATTTCATAGATAAATCCACAGGACTCAGGCAAAACTTTGGAAAACTGCAAAATTGCGACTCTGAATTCCAATGTAAATGTGAGCAATATTCAGTAAAAGGCAATTTTATAGATAAATTCACAGGACTCAGGCAAAAATTTAGAAATGCCACAAAAATACGACTCGTATTGTCGAATGTGTGGAAGTTAACGGGACCTATCTTCCTCAATTATCTTTCCTTGAGCTACATTAATCACTTTAAAAGGAGAGTGTAGATGTTCACAATAGTTTTTGAATGCTTTTATAGTTATAGCGACTAAACGCTTGTGTTATGATCCACTTCCTTGGGCGATTAACTGTATTAGATGTGAGTTGAAAGTTTGAAAGTTCTTGCAAAAGCTGTAACCAATTTTGGAAACAATTTCAATGCATTTAGTGGTCAATGCGGAGTAAATGAGCAACAAGTGATGTAATAATTCGTTAAGCATATTTGAAAATGGCAATACAGTGATATTCTCAAACTTCAAATTAATTACCAAAGATTCCACAGGCAAATAATATTGCATGCTCACATTGTTTTTAGATACTCAGGAAAAAGTTTAACTTCTTCATCATACTTATATTGGAAGTGCATTCTTTTTCATCTCTAACAATACCTGTATGGCAATTATAAGGCTCAACATTCTGAGCTCAAAATTAAAAACTTAACGTTTATGTAAAAATAGTTTACTTCTTTCGAATGTGTTACGCAAACCCTTTAATGAGATATTACTCAATATATATAAGCGTTGATTTCACTTTTGGAACAAGATTGAACTCTCCTAACACCATAAGGGGTGCAAAAATAGAAAATCACTCTTATCGTAGTCATCAGTTATTTTATTAATAATCATGTAGTTTTTGATATTTTCTGTTGATTAAGTCACTATGAATCTGACATTTTTGAATGATCAAAAGAAATTTAGAAAAAAATGAAAGCCTACCAAATAAACTGATGAAAGAGCGTTGTTGCTGCACACATTTTGGCAGTTACAAGTGCCGTCTAGGCATAGCACTGTTTGTATTTAATTCCCGTATTTCATTTTAAAATTATCGTTAAATATAAAATTTGAAACTCACTCCTTCCTTGTCAAAGTAGATTTAGTTTTATTCAACTAAAAAGATTATTGCAACACCGAGGGATTGAAATTATTGTCAGTGTAGTTTTAGTTTAGTTTTAGTTGCTGTCAAGAGATTCGGTGATAAGAGTAGATATAAAGTAAATTTATTCGAATCAATGATGCTATTCTCATTTTTCGATCTGCAATGAATTTTAGCCTCTTACTGACGCCAAATCACACACGATTAGTAATTTTCAACACTCTATTAAAGTTTAGAAACATTTAGCCGCTCACTGACTATTCTAGCAAACGATTAGTAATTTTCAACACTCTATCAAGGTTTTTAAACAGTGAATTCTTTCTAATGATAGTTGAGAGATTAACAACAAGTGTATGACATATTAAGCCTAAATATGTTATAAATATGAAATAATAATATTTCGATGGATTAAGGTTGTTCAAGACGAAAGTTTGGGATGCAACGATAAAAAGAATATTTATAATAATAGGTTTTGCTGTGAAACCGAAACAACATAATGCAACGACATGTAATGAAATTGAAATACGGATTGGAGTGAATAGAGAAAAAATCAGGCGTGTGATACTACAATTATTCTTTAACACCAAGTAGAGAAAATGTCTTTCAAAAAATTGGAGTAAATTTTTTAGCTCATATAAACACCATGAAAAAGACGAAATATATCCAAAGATATCTAACATAATTGTGAATGCACTGTTATTTAATATCCAATTAAAAGGTTCACTACCTGAGCAATACATGGACGAATATTTCAGGATGAGAGAAGAACAAATATTTTTAAAGTAAGCTATTTTATTAATCGGACGAATAGAAAGAAAATTGAACGATCAAATAGTAACATACCATATTTCTCAATTAGATGAAATAGATTTAAGTCGGAAATGGGAAGCGTGGAGATAGGCAATTGATGTTACTCAATTACAAAAAATATTTATTGTTTCAGTCTGTTTTTAATGACAATTTTCTGTCAAAGAAATCTATTTTTAATCTAGCTATATTACTGAGACATGCTTTCTAGCCTCAAAATATGTGAACAGCTTTGAAAACAATATTTCGCTTCCGTAAATTAAAAAAAGATAATTTTATCTATGCCGTCACATTCCTTCGTCTAGAAGAAAATAGCCTCGCTTTTTTTAGGAATCGAGACATATCTTTTTGGTTCAGCTCCTTGTGAATAAGATGTTTATTTAACTATCTCAAAAAATACCGCATGAAAATATTTGGAGTCGTATATATTAAACGAACCAGAAAAATTATGTTAATGCTAACTCAAAATTCAATCGACAACTAAAGCAATTTCCGACCGGAAAAACTGTGGTCCAACTTTTTAAATCTGAATTTACTTTTTTCACTCGCTTTGTACCCCTGTAAGGGAAAATGGTTTTATGGATCAGTGGCATCGTGACACAGTTCAGATGTTGACTGCCACACGTACAAAACGGAACGCCCGAATGACAAATGCTAGATCTCTGTCATCCAATGAGGGAAAATGAAATAGAATTACATTAATAAAAGTACCGTATCATAAGCAAATGTATGCAATCTCGAGCATAATACAAGTATTGGTGAGCATTCAAGCAAGGTATTTTGTAAATTTGACTTATACGAGCTGACACATTTACTATGCCAGTCGCTGTTCATGGTGTTGCATTTACAAGCATTTAATTATATCCAAAGGGCCTATGTATTCCAGTACTCACAATCATAATTCATAATAGCTGGAAATAATGCAGTAACAATAACACGCACAAGAACTTAAGTACTCGAGTACCATGATGCTTACATGACGTCAAATTGAAAATAAAGACCCGGTTCCACGGTAGGGAAAATGATGCTTGGTAATCTTCACATCATAGAATCATACAAGGAGCTCGAAAACTTTTGAAACGGTTGAAACATTTGTTTACTACGAGTAGTTTACATCGGATGCGATATTGCAATCAATAGAGAAATCCCAGACAATCAACCAAGTTCAGGATACGCACTATATATGATACTAGTGGGCCCGAACAAGGTACTAGATAAGCTTCTAGTGCAGCTACTATGCTTCTAGATCAGTAAATTGAACATAGAGTCGGCTGGCCTAGAGACATCTCGCTCCACCGTCACTGGTTTGTGAAACGTCGATCGAGTTGTGTCAGATTCGAAGGAAGGGATCTCAAGTAGATTGCTTTCAATTCTTCCAGGACGGTGTCTGAGTCTCCATTTATCAGAGAGTCGGTTGGCGATTGTCTTATTGTGATGTACGGCCGGTCCAATTAGATTGTTTAACGTGATTGGGTGGTGCAACTGCTGGGATTGGATTAGTCCGAGGTATTGATCACACACAACCACTCACTCTCGCCACCAAGAGGAGAATCTGAGTGTGGAACTGCTTAAAGGAGAGTCGTGCGTGAGACTGCCTGAAGGAGAGTCGTGCGTGAGGCTGCCTGAAGGAGAGTCTTGCGTGAGGCTGCCTGAAGGAGAGTCATGCGTGAGGCTGCCTGCAGGAGAGTCTTGCGTGAGGCTGCCTGAAGGAGAATCGTGCGTGAGGCTGCCTGAAGGAGAGTCTTGCGTGAGGCTGCCTGAAAGAGAGTCTTGCGTGAGACTGCCTGAAGGAGAGTCATGCGTGAGACTGCTTAAAGGAGAGTCGTGCGTGAGACTGCCTGAAAGAGAGTCATGCGTGAGACTACTTAGAAGGGAGTCATGCGTGAGACTGCCTGAAGGAGAGTCATGCGTGAGACTGAACTGTGCACCAAGATTGAGATAAGTGCCTGACACTTACACCATGAGGTAATCACAGATACGTGCGTGAGACTGCCCCCCAGAAGACATACATGCGTGAGCCTGCCATCAAGACGAGATACGTGTGTGTGAGGCTGGTACCAGGAGGAGATGCGTGATTAAAACTAGCACCAAGAGAAGATGAGTGCTTGAGACTGGCACCAGGAGAAGATGAGTGCTTGAGACTGGGACCAGGAGGAGATGCGTGTTTGAGACTGGCACCAGGAGGAGATGCGTAATTAAAGCTGGCACCAAGAGAAGATGCGTGCTTGCTTGAGACTGGTACCAAGAGAAGATGCGAGCTTGAGACTGGCACCAGGAGGAGATGCGTGCTTGAGACTGGCACCAGGAGGAGATGCGTGATTAAAACTGGCACCAAGAGGAGATTCGCGCTTGAGCCTGCCACCAGAAAAGTATACGTCGTAAGACTGCCATCAATTTTTCTTCACAGAAAGTTTATGCTCGAATTTATCCTTCAAAAGCAACCGTGAAATTTGAGAAAAGTAAGCATGTTGACGAAATGATGTGGCGTAAAAATCGAATTTTCCACTGTCATTTCAAAAGAAAATGAAGTTATTATGTTTAAATCCTTTCCCCTTAAAATCCAAATGACTTGTTCAGAGGGCTGTAATTGTAATTTTGAAACAATTTTTGATCAAGCAATCGGTATATCATATCTCTCTTCACGTCCAAGTTATACGTTTGAAATAGTTGATGAATAACTATTTCATTTCAAGTTTTTGGATAGGATGCATATTATCCAATGAAAAATAATTGAGAGATCAAATTCCATGCCCTTTAACGCCTTTAATAAATTGAAATATTTATAATAAACGAGTAGGCTAAGCCGACAACGGGGAGAAGTGACGTTTTACCTAATGTGATATTCAAAGAACAGTATATCAACTATGTCGAGACATTGAATAGATTATTCCTTCAATAAGGCCAAAATTTATGATTATTTAATTTTATATCTCCAGTTTGATCTATAGAGAAGTCATACCACCATGCGCAATATACCGTCATACATAACATAGACCTAAAATCAAGTATTCTGAAAGAAATGGTCATGATTACCAAAACGAATGATACGTCAGCATGCCATGCATACTCATACTCATCATAATGTCAACGACCAATCACAGCAAAGTCTAGAGTGCGCCTTAGTTTCTCCCGAGACCAGGGCAAGCAATCTGTTCGACTTCCCACGAGAATTCAAAGTCAGAATTGTTCTTCCGGACTAAAATTAGCCGAGGGATGTGCCACGTGAGCCAAGTTGGAGCGATGGAATTGCCTCTGCGTACGACAACAGCGGTCTTAGGCAACCCAGGAAACCCTCTGCTGTGGGTAGGAACATCATTCCCTGCTGTATTAAAGGAATAATATTCTTTGTAGTTAGTTATCGATGTGTGCAAACATTACTAGATCTTGCTTTCACTTCGTTTGAAGCCCTCTGTTGTGGGTAGGAACATCATTCCCTGCTGTATTAAAGGAATAATATTCTTTGC
>VOMN01026904.1:0-41001 GCA_014899125.1 Orchestia grillus | reverse complement strand
CTCACTGAACTCGCTCACTGAACTCGCTCACTGAACTCGCTCACTGAACACGCTCACTGAACACGCTCGCTGAACACGCTCACTGAACACGCATACTGAACACGCTCGCTGAACACGCTTACTTTCTCGCTGGATCCACGAACACCTCGTTTAATTAACATCACGGTAAAGCAGCCCCTGGTTGTCACTTGAGACCAGCCTACTTTGAAGGTCATCACTTGAAGCTCGGCCCCCATAACTGGGGCCCGGGGGGCGCGTGAGGGCAACACTGAGACCAGCGACCGCTGAGGCAGACCTGCCGAGTGCCGTCGCTGAGGCGTCACCAATTATTGACTCGACACTTCCATCAGGCGCTTCCAGGTCCTCAAGTTGAGGTGCTTGCAGAGGGCGTTTTTTCGTCTCATTTCGGAGGCCTAAGCTACGACTCACCAACTCATTAAGTTAACTGCTGAAACTTATTACTTATTTTTTCTTCTCCTTAGGCGTACTTTAAGTACGTATGTTTGCTCTAGAACTTGAGTAGCCACCTTGAAATTCGAGGAGTAAAGCGGGACTAACGTGGGGAAGGATACAGCTAAGAATTGTGAGCAATATTGTTACAGCATGATTGAAAGAATCATGGGTGCTAATTAAAGCATTTTAACAAATTAAAAGTTCCCAAAAGTCGTTTTAAAAATTTTCCGAAAGGAGGGTAATTCATTTTTGTTCCGCTTGTTACAAAACAAAAGACACGAGAATTAAAAACAATCATGGTAGGACGTTCGAGAAGCATTTATTAAGATATTAAGAGACGGGAATATCAAATTGAAAGAATTAAGGCGAGATTAAGCCATAGATGCATAGTGAACTTTTTTACGCTCATTTGATTTTAATAATACCGAATAAGACGTATTGTCGTAAGATTTAGTGGCAGCAGGTGTCTTATTACACAGCGCCTTTACCTTTTTCTACTGAAGTAACTTACAGGTGGAAGGTAAAATTAACTAACAACTCATTTGTCTTTGAATTTAGATACTTGGTACCTCATGACGTACCCTTTACAGATTCGTTTTATTTCAGGAACTGGACAACATCCTTCATTAAAACTTTATTTCTGATGCAAATGACCCGCTACCGACTAGTCTCCAAAAAATGACCAAAATTGACCTAGAAATAACCTTTACACATTCATACGTCAAGCTTGAGGAAGATCTCACGCGACCGCATTCCGCATTGAACGAGATGGAAATGATGACGCTCACGCGTAAGAGTGTGTAGGAAAGATGAAAGTAACCCTGAAGTTACGTTCGCGCCTTCATCAAAATTGGTGGGGGAGACCGATCGTTATCATGCACACATTAGCTGGGGGTCAGAGCAAGTCTTGTCTTGACTTTCCATCAAACGTTAAATGTTCAGACTCAATTTCAGCTAAATACATAATCCCTTTGAAAACAGAACAGCGCGGCTTGCAGAGCCCACTTAATCAATTCTGCTGCGGTTAATGTGGTGGCAGGAATCTTCATTTTTAATATCATAACACGGTATTTATTAGGTTATGCTGCAAGTAACGGCATAACTTTAAAATGAAGGTTATAACGAAGACAATTGATTTAAAAGACATATCTATTAAAAATCGAACGTTTCGACCACTAAGGTCATCATCAGCGGGGCTCTGAAACAACGGACAAAAATATACATGCATTAACGGAATTAATTTTGCAATCAAGTACACAAATATGAACTCTCAAAAACGAACGGAAAAGAAAACAAGAAACACAAAGACTACGCTGCAAAGTAGAAGTTATTTTTTGGGGGTATAACGACTGCATGTCGTTGAGGTTAGGGTTTAATCTACTGAAGAACAAGGATTCAAAAATACGTAAATCAGGAACAGAGTTTGTACTGTTTAAGATGGAAAAATCCTGCAGCATAACGGGAATTTTGCACTGTTCTGAATAGTAACGTACTGCTGTATGGGTTGGGTTGTTTAACGGGCTACCTGTTCTGAACCTCCTGCCAATATGCTCAAAAACTTTACATCTTAACGCAAGCGCGGTACAACCCACATACGAAGACCTACACAGTGGGCAACAATATTTATAAACAATAGAGGAGAGCATAGAAACAGGTAGTTTTTCTTTGAATGAAATAAAGTACCGATTCTGAAGCTGTTCACTAAAACAATTTGAAGGTCACCACACATAAAATATTTCATAAGAAAAGAGCGCAATTCTTCCTTCAGCTTTTCTGACAGCCAAAGAATGGTAGAGAGACAAAGTTTCTTTTTCTCTACTGTCGGCTGGGAAATATCGGACTTGTATTTTGTTTCTGAAAATTGCCGAACGCATCTGATAAATAAGTGAAATGGGTAGCCCTTGTTCGAAAGAAAGTTTTTAGAAACTTGATCAAGCTTAATGTGCAATGATAAATCATCAGAACTAATTTCATATGCGCCAGATAGTAGGGTTTGAATACTATTAATTTTAAATTGAAGCGGATAAAAACTGAAATAACTTAAAGCTATACCAGTAACAGTCCCTTTCCTGTAAACAGACGAGCAAAAGGTATTATTTTTGCGCTCAACCGTACAATTCAAAAAATGCAATTTATCGTTGGTTTTGGTCGCCATTGTAAATTTGATACTAACATGTTTTGCATCTAGGTAATCAAGAAATAAGCTGGCGCGAGAC
Source organism: Orchestia grillus (assembly GCA_014899125.1). Classification (NCBI taxonomy): domain Eukaryota; kingdom Metazoa; phylum Arthropoda; class Malacostraca; order Amphipoda; family Talitridae; genus Orchestia; species Orchestia grillus. Next base: position 38,332 of record VOMN01026904.1, on the reverse strand, counting down.
TGGTCTCGAAATAAAACAAAAGTGTCATAACATATCTGCGATAAAATACAGGTTTAAAAGGATCAGGAAACTTAGCGAGCCAATTTTATTCGTGATGATGAGACATGAAAATATTCGTAAAGGTTCGCCCTAATGGGGATTCCATGTCTAATCCTTCTAGTTCCTGATAACATTTGCCAGACAAACAACAAATGCGTCCTCAGTGCTAGGTCCAACAAGGTTTTAAATACTGGTCTGCTCATGTCATACGTAGTATTTCTTACGCTAAACAAATATTGCAACCAAATGTCGATGGTCTCGGTCAATGGAATATTAGTAAACAAATGTTCATTATAGAGTGAAGCCACGCTGATTCCCAGGAACAGTGCAAAACAATTCCGTCCATAGTCGTAAGCTCCGAGGCCAGGGAATACATCTGGAACCTGTGAGCCTAATTCTGTGATATTCAATTTTAATTCAGCTGTGTTATCACCCAGGTTACAGTTCCTCGTAGCATTTAGACTGAATTTTGCTTTCACGTTCACAATTTAAACTTTGATAAATACTTCTACACCGGACATAAATTGTTGCACGGTATCTTAGATACTTAATGATGTTAATATAATTACAATATAAACTTTGATAAATACTTCTACATCGGACATAAACTGTTGCACGGTATCATAGATACATAATGATGCTAATATTTAAAATCAGTGGATACATTTTTCGTACACATACTGGAATACGTGTCCCATATATATCTTTCAGTGTAATCGAGGACCTTTCACTCGTTGGCTCGCGAACAGTCACGTCGATTCGTGAACATACGAGATGGTAAATTATAAATTATTTTTCCGAGCATTTTTTACTCACGAGAACAGCCACTAACATATCATCGCTCACGTTCTCTCACCTTATTTTCGTTGAAGTTTCACTGCAATTTTGGCCAGCCAAAAGAATTGTGGACCGTTTAATTAGATATGTCCCTCGGGCTTCCATGTTAAATGCATGCTCTGGCATGACTTTTTCTTCTGTGTCCTCAAGCTGGAGTAAGAGAAACTTTGTACCTTCTGCATCACTAACTTTGGAATTCGCCCTCCGTATCCTGACTGTCAATGCGCCGGGACGGCCTCTGGGTCGCAAATATTACTCGGCTAGAGCCAGATTATGGCCACCTTTTTGAGCGTAAAGACTGCGAGCGACGAGTATCTGTGATACTCGTGAAAAATTTTTCGGAGGTAAATTTTAGCTGCTCGAACGCCTGCCGGCCCCGAATGTGCGCCGCTGGAGCGGAAAGAGGAAGGCAGACAATTTCCAAGGCCTGCAAGCTGAAGGGAAGCAATCGTTTGCAAAGGTACATCCGGTATATCGAAATTTTTCATTCAGTATTTCGAAATTTTATTAGGGTCAGGTGCGTACGCCCGGAACCTAGCTGTCCGCTTAGCTTATTGCGTGAAATTAAACTTAAAGGAAAATTATGTATGCCATTGCACATTAGTTAGGTTTGGCACCAGGGAATAGGAAAAAACGCTTAATTTACAGCTTCTTGTACGAGCATAACTCAAAACTAATATTTCATCTATATTTTTTCAAAACACGTGATATTCGAGTGAGAAAGAGACATCATAACGCACTTCCATTCAAAAGAGTGCACTCGTCGACTCAGAATTTCTCTCAGAGTTATAGTCATGTACGTACCGTGAAATTAGCTCCTCTTGGAGAGGAAATGAATATCTAAAATTATAGACTCTACTTCACCTTGGATGCTATGAATCAAATGGTGACTTTGTTTTAGTGACTGACTATCGCACGCTGAGAGAGAAGGGACCATTTAGTACGGACTTGGAAAACCGGGAATTTATGCATTTGGTGTGTTTTCACAAAATATCCCCTCGCATAGAAACAAGAAGTGTAAGAAAACAGAGGAAGAGAAGACAAAGAATCCTCCGAATGCATGGATATGTAAAGAAATAAAGTTTGCACGAAAGACGGAAGTCCCGAAGGTCTAGCTAAAGCTGAGGTAACCTAGCAATGTCCCCATAGCCTAAGACAGGCAAGCCTAACTCACTTAATTAACTCTATTGCTCACAGCCCATCTCATGCCTCCTTAGGGAGTCGATATTTTGGAGATAAATTCATGTCCACTCTGCCTCAGCAATTATAATCAAAGCCGCCGCACGCGATATTCAATTTATGCTTGAATTTTGTACTGAAGTCTGCACTAAAATGAGAAAAAAGAGGACTGCAAAGCCGGCGCCGCTCGTCAAAACGATCCAGCCTCTCAAATTGGGCACAACATTCTTTATTCTTCTTCCTTTACAGCCGTTTTGGTTTTACTCGAACATGTGAGTAGCGCGTGGAAATGTTGACGTACGTAACCTAACAAACGTAAACAGATTTTCTCTCCTATTTCATTTCACCACATTTTCACCACATTGCGTTCCTTTGAGGCCACATTTTTTTTGACCGTTCCACTGAGTATAATTTTTGGCCGCTCATCATGGCAAAACGGTCCCAGGTCAAAAATTAGATGAATATCATACCATGCAGGGATAAAAACCTAAAATAATATTTTGTTGATCAGTTTGGGCTCGCAAGCAAAGTTATTATTTTGTATAGTTATAGTTTGTACTTCGTGCGCAGTCAAGCGAGCTCGTACAAACAACGCAGTCGACTTTGAAAGCATAACAAAGAGTTTAAATATTTTTGTTTGTTCCGAAATTTTAACGTACAGGTGCACTGCTCTACTCGACCTGGATGGAAATGAATTATTCAAATCTAGACTCATCCCTCCTGCGTTTCAAAGCACCGAATGAATTCTGCATCTGAGGCCGAGAAAACAAATTCAGTGTCTCATGAATAAAGAATAATGAATAATGACTAAGTCCCGGGGGATATTTCAGCGCACGCCTGTCCAAATAAATCAGCTTCGTTTTTTTTTATACGCGGCTCTGATACATTATTTATGGTGGTCACAGAATCCTCGTCGCCGTCCACACTTCTTCACGTCACGCGGCGTCCGGCGGAAGTCAACATGGCCGTCGTCGCCGTCACGTCAGGTGTCTGGTGCCGTAGCTGGCATGTTGAAAATCGAAATATTTTTAACAGTGTGCAGTTTTGGCTACATAAGGAATTATGAATTTTAGTTGAGATATATTCGAAACGTAGCGTAGTGAACAATTTTGATGTTGTTCAAGCATCGTAAAACGAGAATGGCTGCAATTACGGCTACTTAACAGTTGCAATCGCCACCGTTTAATGGTTGCAATCGCGGCCGTTTAATGGTTACGATCGCGGCTGTTCAACGTTCGCAATTGCGGCCGTTGAATGGTTGCAATCGCAGCCGTTTAACGTTCGCAATCACGGCGGTTTAATGTTCGCAATCACGGCCGTTTAATGTTTGCAATCACAGCCGTTTAACGCTTGCAATCATGGCCGTTTAACGTTCGCAATCGCGGCCGTTTAACGTTTGCAATCACGGCCGTTTATCGTTTTTAATCACGGCCGTTTAACGTTCGCAATCACGGCCGTTAAACGTTTGCAATCACGGCTGTTAAACGTTTGCAATCACGGCCGTTTAACATTCGCAATCACGGCCGTTTAGTGTTCGCAATCACGGCCGTTAAACGTTTGCAATCACGGCCGTTTAACGTTGCAATCACGGCCGTTTAACGTTCGCAATCACGGCCGGTTTGCCTCATCTCCGTGGAATGACTAACAATACTGCGAGAGCTGTTCTACATCAGGCACATCAATAAGACCATGTAGTCCTATAGCGCAGCGTCACCTAGCAACACAGCACAATGTCCTGAAATGAGCGGGAGTAAAAAAATATGAAACAAAAAACAGGGCAAAGAAATAAGGGCAATAATCAGCTCGTTATACATAGCTTTCAATGAGAATATTTTAAATGAGAAAATTTTAAAATTTCAAAATTTAAATTTAATGTTGATGCACCAGTTTAACTTAAATTTAAATTTAGTTTTATGTAATTTTTTTAATTTAATGAGAAAATTTTTGAGAAAAGATTCAGGCTGGGACATTTCGCAGTGTGGGAAGCAGGAGAAAATGAGGAAATGTACAGTTGAAATGAACGGTGATGTTTCAAAATCAATCAAAAAATCCCTGGACAATAGGCATCGTAGGATTATAATGCGGAGCTTGCAGAACGAGCCCCGTCTGTGTACTGCACGAGTGCGAAATGTCAACATGAACTTTTTCAAGGATTGGCTGTCACAGGCGAGATAATATCATTGGAGAATCGAAGAGAAAACAAGTCGCCACGTGATGTTCACAGGGGTATGGAGGGGAGCTGTAAATGGGTGTCTGGGTGAGGGTGTGTGTGGCCGTGTGTGGGTAGGTGTATGGGCGTGTGTGTGGGGACGTGTGTGGCGTGTATGGGCGTGTGTGGGTGGGTGAGGATGTGGGTAGGTGTATGGGCGTGTGTGTGGGGACGTGTGTGGCGTGTGTGGGCGTGTGTGGACGTGCATGGGCGTGCGTGAGGATGTGTGTAGACCTATTCGCGTAGGGCTTTTTCTGTCTCTTCCTTCTGGATATTTTCAGTCGGACTTTTTCTCATCTCATTCCTAAAAATTGGAATTATATGTTCTGAATGCTTTGCTTTAGAAACATTTTTTATCGGGGTAGTTTTAATTTTATTATGTGCATGTGAGATTACTTAGCAGCCAACCAAATAGTCCTATACCCTCACCCCCTCAATTGCTCAAATTAGTCTAGGGTTTTGTTATTGTAGGGTAAATATTTGGAAACATCCAAATCCTGGATGCCTCCTGGGCTTCCCTTATTCTAATGAAGAAGGTTTTGTTATTGTTGTTTATGCTGTATTATCAGCACCTCGATAAACTTATAGCTCTATTTTCACAAAGCCTCAATGCCGTTTACTTTAAAACTTCCCGTGGTGAGTTGCGAATTTTTAAAATCAAATTATTCAAAAAAATGTTAACTGAATTTCGCAATCGTGCCCCACAGGAGCAGCCCACTTTGAATGTTTCGATCGCTTCATCACAGTACGACGGGCAGTAATCATACAAGATGGCTTTTACACAACTTTTGGAGCCCATCTGTTTATTTCCTTCCAGTGCTTACTGGCTTGCTTAGTCCGTCCATCCGTCTCTCTGGCACGCTCTAAGGGATTTAGATAGGAGAAAATTCCCGGGTTCGTATATCTAAATAATCAGCGAGACTGTCAGAGAAGGCAGTCCGTATCAGTGATACTAAAAATAACATTTCATGTCAGGGTTACCGTGCATAAGAGGACATCGTAATAAGAATTAAACATCATTTGTCCCGCCATTTTCGGCGGGGTGCGTCCACGAGTAGGCCATAAAATCGTTGGGCATGTTGCAGAGCTGGAAGAGGAGGAGGAGGGGGTAACAGCAGATGGTGGTATCGACTTCCAGAAGAACAATCTACTCCCATGCTGCGATATAGCAAGCCATTGCAACCCAAACGCAAGCTGACACTTGTGATTGATGACGCTGCGTCTTATGCTATGGCTACGAGGAGCAGGAGTGCTTGATCGACATGGAATTTAGAAACTGTCTGTTGGATGTGTTTGGCCTGCATGTAATCATACTGTATTCAAACTCATTTGAAAATGTGTGAAGTGTTATCAAAGGTGCACTAGATGTGTCTTTGTTCAGGACGAACAGTTCTTGGCATCTTTGGCCTTATCGTCATGATGGATGAAATATTTTTCATATTGATGGGATGAAATGCATTTTCATAATATTAATGCAGAAATGTAATATATATTGCATCGATGCGATTTACGTATAATCGTTTTGTTGCGTCCATTGTGAACCTTTAACATTTATTCGTCAGTGCGGTACCTGAATTTCAAGGTACCTTTATACAAAGGTACCTGAATTTCAGATACATGAATTTCAAAGTAACAGTTCATGAGTGTTATGTTCTTATTTGTGTTGAATTTCGAGACAAATTGGCATTCAAAAGCAAGAGAGGCCGACTTTGAGGGGCGACGCTGGTGCGCGTCTCAAGAATGAGAATCAAAGCAGAGGTTTTACAATTCACTGTTCAAAGTACATTTGCGCTACCCTGGTGTTCATCAACTCCACACAAAATTAGAGTTCAACCCATTCAACTCTTGGAGTTATATCATCAAATACCCCTATACATCAAATCAGGCGCAGCATGCGTTCAAATCGACCATGTGAGATCTACCTGCATTATTCTTTGCTTCAAGCTAACCAAGAATTGCCTGATAAAAATGGTATCCACAGACGTCAGGCGGAGCAGTTCTTTTAATGTTGAGTTTACACCCACTGCATCGAGATAAACTCTTAGCCCACATCACAGCATGCGAGGTTTCTTTTCTTCTCTATGGTACTCTGTTTAATAAAGGCTCCTTTTATAAATAAATGAATGAATGAAAGTTCTGCTTAATGAGGGTTAGCAGAAAGATCATGTATGAGAGAAGAGTGCAATTTTTACTTCAAAATTTCAATGACTCACACAGGGGCTGTAACCAAACACGTCTGCACGAATACGAAAAAAGAGAGGATAATTTTTATTGAACTTGTTATGTACAATTTCAAAGCCTTGATGCTAAGAGGAAATAAATTTCTGACGAGTTTCAGCACATGATATACGAAAATTTCACGATTAGCGTCTCATTTTGCACCTAATTAAGGTGCGTAGATATCAAAACTCAATACGCATAGCATTAATGTGAAAGTTCCCAGGCTTAGAATACCGTCCGTAAAGCTCGTTTCGAAAATCAAAGTTTTAAAGGGTTAAAACGTCAAAGAAACGCAGTTGGACATTCTTCTGATTTTGTTATTAAACCTGAAATAAAAAAACTAGAACTTAATCGAGGCGAAGTACACCTGTACGAACTGTACTGGGTGAGCCAAAAAATGGTGCAATTTTTTAATTTAAATTTTTCAAGAACTATCAACCGCCATGAATAGAATTAGCCACATTTTCTGCGAAGTTTCATCTTGTCTCCCTCCCTCATTCCCAAAGTTTAAGTTTACATTATTAGAAGAGACGCGATGAAGTCTGAAGGGAAGAGCATTTTTTCTTACACGTGTGATAAAAGGTTTCATGCTTTACTTCAATCTTACTTTGCATTTGTGAATCGGGACAGACTAATTAATATCAAGCATCGTCAAACGTGATTGTAATTAATGATAATAATAAAAATGATACTTTATTCAGATAATAATAAGCTTACAAAAATCTCGTTCAACTTCTTCTGTTTTTATTTTCAACGGGCTTATCTTGACACAAATACTTATGGTGTATCTTGAAGTTCGCTCTCGCCGTCACCGCTTTACGTTAGGACATAAACCGGTAGAGTGTAGAGCGGTTGTGTCCTGGAACCGACCTACAGCGCTCTATGCCGGGGACAACTGTAGTGGTAATTACGCCACCTGATCGTGTTAAGTCAGGGTAAGCAACGTGTACGAATTTATCACAAAAATCCTGCTATACTATTAAATGGGATTGTTTTCTAAGCTTTTTGCAAGCCTTCGAGACCTGAACCGACCAAATCGGAATTGATGCGAAAGAACGTTATTGCTACGCGGAAGAAATAGTTCCACGCTCAAGTTTCATGAGTTCCATTAGCTTTAATAGTTTCATTAGTTTCATAAGTTTAATTTGATCGCGTGCAATTTGCTCCTTTAGGTCAAAAACTAGTTGTACGCTCAAAAATACTCGATTATTCCTAAATAGACAACCTTCTTCCTCTGATTGCAATCTTATATCGCTGTTGATACCGTACCAACAAACAAAAATGATGGACATAACGTAATAATGTTATTGAGATATTTAAGGACTCAATTAGTCTCTGTTTGCTAATTTAGTCTCATTGCCTTTTTAATTGCTGGAAGCCTAAAATTTTTTCGTCACTTAAAAGTATTAGCTATTCAATCTACTCGTGTTTGACGTCTTTTAGCAGCATAAGTTATTTCGTCAACTCATTCATCATTGGGCCATCTTGAGCGATCGATATATAGCGTCCATGGCACGAGCACCGCACTCGCAACATACAACATTACGCAGGTGCATGCCCCCCCCTACTCTGAATGATGTATACTAGCAGCCACCTTCTTCTTTTATGACTAATTATAAAAAATAATTCTACGTTACGATGGATAGTACAATTATAAAGCTTTGGAAAGGAACAGTTTTCAGACAGCGATGAAAGTTTTGATGGTCCTCACACCTAGGCAGGGAAGGCACTCTGAATTACAACGGCCGCCAGACAGTCCAAGCCGAAGTTCATCGTGACGTGTAAGGAGCGTCTGCTGCCCCATCGCCGTACGCCTTTAATTAATAGCAGCAGCTGTATATTTTTACCTGACTTAGCCGTGCTGTCTAACGGTGATACTGAAATTCATTATCTAGGTTCGAATAAGTGATTAAAAGTTAATTAGAACGACTTAGGGCTGCTGTGGAAACAGCTGCGTTGGAAAACACCGTCAATCTAGCCACGGTTAGCAAATGCAATCGTCGTTTTTTTACTTCTTGTGTAATATTTACTGCTCGTCTTTACGTGTGGGGAGCTTTGAGCTTATGTGAGGAGATAGGCTTATTCGTGCGTCAATGAACAACGTAAAGTGGTTCCCTAGAAATGGGTTAATTCTCATGTAATCTTTATGGATGTAGCTGAAGGGGATTATAACTGATTTGATTTTCTCTGTACTTAACCATAGCTACTAAGTAAATCCCAATGCAGCTGAACATTGCTAAAGGGTAATTTAACTCATAAAGCTTTCTTTGCCCATTTTTATAGTAAATTATAACTCTAGACGTCAAGAGGGATTTAGATTTACAAGACGCTTCGCCAATCATACTGTAAATCGAACCGTTTAAAAAAACTGCTGTATTGCCACAGCGTTACTACTGAAAATGGCTCTCTACGAAACTTACAGACTTACAGATAACATTCATATAAGGAATTTGACCCGCTGTTCTCACGCATTGAACATAGAAGCGGTGCAGGGCGTTTCTTTCCTATCTTAACCGTGCGTGCTGAAGCCTTTCTAGGCACATCCTGGATTGTTGAGTAGCTCTGGCGTCATACCTGTACTCTGGTTAGTACTTCATTTCACCCTAGTTAATACTTTCTTTCACCCTAGTTAGAACTGTTTCACCCTAGTTAGTGCTGTTTCACCCTAGTTAGTACTGTGTTTCACCCCAGTTAGTACTCTGTTTCACCCTAGTTAGTACTCTGTTTCACCCTAGTTAGTACTGTGTTTCACCCTAGTTAGTACTGTGTTTCCCCCCCGTTAGTACTCAGTTTCACCCTAGTTAATACTCAGTTTCACCCTAGTTAATACTCTGTTTCGGCCCCGATGCTTTTCCTCCAACTGGCACATGAGGCAGAGGTTGCCGCTCTCCGGGTGCCAACGCAAGACCGTGCTTTGGCTCGGTCCCAAAAGGCGGGCAGCGCGGCCAGAGAGAGCGCGATATTCTCAAAAGTTTTCACTTTATGGGGTCAACTGAACACGCCACACAAACATTTCTCGGCCGCTCGGGTGCTAAAAGCACACAACATTTCATGCTTTTCTTCGGTGAACCAGAAAAGCCAAATGGCAGAGCTTCTACTGATGAATTTGTACCCTCGTAAAAGCTACGTTTGGTCGTCCGCCTTCGTGCCAGATCCCCCCCCCTCCCCGCTTGCGGTGGCGGCACTTCAGATGCCGGGAGTGCTGTTTCTACATCCAAGGTTACGGCCGTCAAACGTCACTAAGCCTAGGGGCATGGAGGTTTCGATTATATCAATGGACTATCGAATTTTGTCAGAGCTTTTCGACAATGTTACAATTGTTTTATTATAGTTTATAATGATTACAGTTTTTATTCTATGAGGCATAGATTCGAGAAGGTTTTCCAAACAATCTGAACACCTACTTGTTCATAGTAAGAGAAAATGTTGAGAAAGATCTTCCGACGTAAAAGGAAGAGGTGCTGACACTCGCGCGCTCTCTTCAGTTGGTGTCCCAAATTTTTCATAGGATTAGAATCTTTAGATTGTGGAGACCATTTCGTATGTTAAAATAATCCCTCGAGATCCCTGAACTTATCTTGCACTACATGATATCAATGGATACAGGAGCCATCCGAAAAATAAAAATCGATGAACAAGTGTACTTGATCATCTAAGATGTTCAAGTAATCCTGAATTTTATTTTACTGTTACACAAAGTAACCGAACGTAATCCTGACGATGTGAAACATCCCAAGATCATTACACTGCCCGGGAAGCCTGTACTGTCGGAGCGATGCATGAAGGATCCAAAGCATCATGTCTCACACTGTCTCTTTCTGGGACAATGTGCACCTCGATTTCTCAGACCACAAGACGGGTTCCCAATGCTCTACAGTCCAATATTTGAGGTCTTGTGCAAATTGAAGTCATTTCGTTCGATTAGCTTCACTAACCAATGACTTCCTAGTGGTGGCGCAACTCCTTAAACTGATTTCTTGCAGTTCAGTGTACTTGGTCTACTTTGTCATGGATGCAACTTTATCTCTCATGAATTCAGCGATTCCCGCAAAACTTACCTTTTGAAAACGAATGAAGGTATCGTATTTTGAAAGGAAAGGCAAGAATGAACTCATGTAAGCCTCTTTAACCGTTAAAATAACTCTGACACTATTTAACATGTTGAAAATTAAATCATAATTTAACCGATTGCTTACCCTAGCTTGTACTTATATTTTCTCTGTAAATTAAATTAATTTGAGACGTTTTCCAGATAAATGAGTTCGTTATAGCAAGATACAAAGTCCTACTTAGGTACCATTTACTGTCTTTGCTGGAGCTTCCTCACCGTATCCTCCATCGCTTGAAAACTTCTTTAGTCGAGAAAGGGACACAAAACTATGTAGGTCAAGAAAACGTACAAATTAGCACCGTCAGAAAAAATCAATCTGCTCTTTTTAGTTTTTCCAACTCCGTGCCGCTTAGAGGAGTAAAACTTTCGGCTCACTCGTTCTTTTTGCCGAGTCTCGATGAGTCGGCCCTGAACCGACGACTTCTATATTTCATTTCCCGTTGCGTGCAGCTCCTGAAAAGGTTGGCAGCCCTGCGCAAGAGCTTGTGTTATCCGGATTTATCCCGACGAGCAACGAGCGGATTTATTCTACTAGGAGGGGTTTGATTGGAATAGCAAAGTTTTCCTTACCTATTCACAATTTAAGAGGGAGTTCATGGGAAATAAATATGCGGAGGATTCGCATGCAAAACCGTAATAATTGAAAACGGAATCGAACTGACAGACCTGAACTTGGTGGTCGAATAAAAATTCCTTGTTCGTTCGCCCCAATATTGTTGCGAAATTAACTTGGAATTCGTATCACATGAGACCATACGCTATGGCGGTTACAACGTGCAAGTTTAAAAACGAAAACCGAGACTAAGAACACGGTTTCATATTTTAAAACAGGGTGTATTAAGAAAACGATTTATTTAAAACATTCCTTTCGATAATCCAGCCAGCAATTGGTCGTAAGCCTCAGATAAATAAATGATAAATGATTATAATATCCCCATCGAAGCACGAGTTTTTTTTTGGAAAAACGATACACGGAAGCCGTGTTTGTCACAGATACTCAGCTCTACGATTGGCGTTCGCATCAATAGTGATCGGTCCAATCACGCAAACGGAAACTGCGAAGCATCATTTAGTCCAGTAACAGAATAGTCAATTGCACGAGACATTGTACGTACATCGCGACACGCTCTCTGAAGCTTTTGCCTTTAAGGGCTCTTCTCACGATCAGTCAGTGTCTGAATACTGTGTCGGCAGACACCCAAATATGGGCATCGAATGCTAACTCCGACCAAACTCCAGAATAGATAGCAAAGTAATCATACGATGCCCATATTTGGGTGTCTACCGACACAGTATTCAGGCATTTACAGATCAAGTGAAGGGCCTCTTACGGAGTCTTGGATGCATCTTAATTTGACTCGAGTTTACAAGTGACACCATCAGGGAAGTGATGGCCACTAAATTTAAGTCGCCATGTTAAGCGCGCTGGCGATGTTCGCACTTGTCTCGACGCTCGCCAAAAAAGAGCTAATTATTGCGTGATTGCAGCTAATTATTTTACTCTAAAAATATAGCTGTGAACTTTGCGAGACTTTAGTGAATTTATTTTACGTCAAAGCTTTCAGTAAGAAAGAGTGATGCCTGCCGAGACTTAATTTCCTCCCGTAACGAATGGGATGGGCAAAACTTCAACGATGAATAAATCGTGCTACTCTCTTCGGAGTAGCATTGTTTGAACTTTACTGTATGTATCTATGGTACGATGTTTCTACACAAACTTTGATTTGACACGTCTGACCCACTTCGGAAAGGCGCTTTGTGTGACCCGAACTGCAGCGCCTGCTTAGTCTACTCCTATTTCATAGTTTCCCTATCGGCTTGCGGACCAGATACCGAAGTGGTACCAGTTCAAAAGCATTTATATATTTGAAGGAATACTTTACCGGAAGCCAGATGGTAATACATAAAAGATCTAAGCGATATTCTAGTCGATCACACGCACTGCCCGTCGCTCAGCCAGCCCAACCTTAAAACTTGATGTAATTTACTGGTTATTTGTTTGAAACGCTTACCATAAATAGGTTACCCATTTGAAAATACCAGGATCAATGCGTAGTTCATTAACAATTTTTTTGAGAAAGTGAAGCTACTGTTTAGAAAAAGATTTCCCCCACCTGGATTTGAGGCTTTGATCTGACAGATACAAATGGTTTACTGTCTCGAAATCTGTCTTTAGTGCTTACTTGTTTTGCATCCTTTAACTTTCCTCAATTGCCACTGTGAAATGTTGGCATCTTGCACATTTCTGACTCCTGCTGTATCGTGGGAACACAATCACAGTGAGTGAGTTGAGTGAAGTGTTTCTTCGTTGTAAAATATTCGTTGATTCGCTCCGAAGTCACACGTGAGGGTCATTTATATAAAATCAAGCATTTAAGGAAAAATTACGGGCAGTTTCTGTAGAAGAACACCATAGAAAAATTCAGAAACTTTACCATTAAACATAATTCATGAGTTGGTTATAGTGAAACATTGAATGTAAATTAATGTAAAAGATTTTGCTTCAAAGCAGCAATATTATTTTCTTAAAATTACGATACCACTTCAGAAAATCACAGCTCAGTTGCGTCTTAGTTAATAAGCAAAAACACAATCCAAACTTAAACCGTGCCCCTAAATTAAACTTTACAGTCGGAGTTAAAGAACGCTAATGAGTTTTCAGAATTATAACCCTGGACCGGGCTTGAGGGTGACATGTGATAGCAAAAATAAAGGCAACAAAGGCCGGGTGGAACGCGCGGCGGATACCGCCGCCCTGGAGTCGAGAAGGCCGTTTTTTCAGCGTAAGTTGAAATAAAAGAAATGGTTTCAAAAACTCGGCCTGACGCAGATGGATGGAGGGACACACGGTGGACCAAACGCTGCCAAGCATGAAAAAAAGACGAACACGAAACAAGTGCGGGAGAGGATTTTAAGAGAATAAGATTTTTTGATTTAACTCTAGGAAGAAGTTTTTGATTTTAAATGGTCTTTGTTTCTGTTAAAATGTATAGTTTTCGGGTGTACGTGTTGCAACATCTTTGGCTTTTATTTACACGTAAATTTACGCTAAAATTTGGCGAATAAGCAGCTCATTGAATTCGACCATGTTTACTTTTTCTGATAACTGGGAGAGTTATTTTTTTACGATTTCTATTTTAAATTTATTTAATACAATATCATAACTCAAAGAACAAATTTATTTATGATTCTGATATTACTGTTATTTCCCAATGAGATATTGGAATTCATTTTCTGCACCGGGTGTTTTACGACGTTTGACGAATAAAACGGGCTAAAAACCGAATATATTTCCAATGCAGTCCAGATTCCTGTAAGGCCGTGCCACGCTCATTGCAGCCGTGTTCCTTCAGGCAGGAAGCTACCAACAATGACTAACGAGAGATCAGCAGACTCAAGTCAAGCTTTCGGGGACCTTTCATTAATTTCATAGAGCGACTAGACCACCCACAAGCCGTTGGGTCGCTATTTTCACGTCCAATCTGCGCCTCTAATGATAATCCTTCATTTCCTAACAAATATCCGTAGCCAAAGAAATAATTCTGAACTTATGTCCCAATGAATAGTAGCCATGATACGATGGTAAAACCCTTATTTAGTAAATGAGAAATGGGTTTTTAATTTCCGCTCTATTTTATTACTGAAGAGTGTGCACGGTTGCAATAATTGGAAGCAAATGTGACTGAAGGAATTATCAGTACCATATGGTAGAACGTCAGGTGTCTCCTTAAACATATAAATGAATAAATACATTTATTTATTATTTGCGTAAATTCTCTCGTCATTACAACGGGAATTTTATTGAACAGATTAAATTTGGGGAAAATTTTATGGACTTAGTTAAAATAAGCTCAGTGTTGGCTTGGTTGATTGGTCTTTCTGCCCGCCTGCTCCTAAACTAATAGCGAGACTGTCAAATAAAGAAGACAGTATTAGTGATACTGAAAATAACATTTCCTGTCAGAGTTACGGCAAATAAGAAGGCATCTTCAGAAATTAAGATCACTTGTACCTCCATTTTTGCCGGGTCGCGTCTATTAGTACGTACATAAGATTGCAGCTGATTTTTCATACTAAGGTGAACACAGTTTTATCGCCAAAATAATCTGGTCTGTAAAGGCTTAAGGATACAGTTTCATGGGCGCATAATTTTCTTCACAGTCCAGCACCACAGAGGATTAAATCATCCGATTTCTAAGGCTGCAGCTAGTGTTTCGTACGAAGTTAAGCCCAGCCTTATACTCCGTCTGCATAAGGCATCAACGAGTGGTTCTTAGAAAGCTAATTGTCGCCTTACTGCTAAAATAATTTAGTCCCTGAAGAGTTGATATAACAACACCGCACGGCAGCCCTCCCCCCTTTGCCCACGTGTTGCAGCACGTACACTTTTATCATAACGGGATGCCTTGAGTCTAGCAGCTGCGGACCCAAGCTTCGCACGTGGGACGAACTCTATGGGACGCCACCAGTGAATCGCTGGCCGCCCAAACCAAGCGTTTGCAGGGCGCGTTTTCCACAGCCCCGCGAGAGGCTGCAGAAGTGCATGACGAGCTGCGGACACCATTTTTAATCCAGGTTTAAAACCTATATTCAGTTTTTAAATTCGTTAAATCGATTTGTTTCATGAATAAACAAGGGAAATTAGTCCACCACCAATAAATTCCCATTCATTAATTAAAAGCCACCTGATATTTTTGCTGTGCCCTGTAATTCCCCTGTAGAGCAAATTAATTTTATTTATCAATGTCTCTTAAATACAATTAGGACACTATTCCGATGAAATATATTTCAAGCAACGTTTGTGAACATGTACCGCTAATTCGCGTTCCAGTTTTCTGGATCCTCTCCACTCCTCATGTATATTGTACGATCAGAATCAAATACAAGTTTTGCCGGTGTAATCGGAGGTTCGATCGCTAGTCCTTGGGTCTGAGCGTTTATCTATGTTGTCATTTGAATAACTGTTGCACAGAGTTAACCGGCACAGTACCCTCAGAATGGGAACGCTTATCGTAGAATAAACTCGAGCGTTTTTGCGAAAACACAAGAGAAGCAAGTTATCTCTGCATTAACCGAAGCGTTTCTTAAAGCGACCAGGAATGATATCGCAAAATTAGCCTGCTCGTTCCTGAAAGGCGTACGCTGGACGATATCGGAAAACACGGCTCGGTTAAAAGTCGGAGATCGGAAACGGAAAGGATTTGCTGTAACGCCTGACAGCAGGCGGCTGTGGAACAGGCGGCGCCCTGGCAGCGAGTCTGGTGAGCAGGGATCAGGATCCTCTCCCTCAGTATCACTGATCACTCGCCTTCCCTCCGTAGCACTGATCACTCGCCTTCCCTCCGTATCACTGATCACTCGCCTTCCCTCCGTATCAATGATCACTCGGCTTCCCTCCGTATCACTGATCCCTCGCCTTCCCTCCGCATCACTGATCACTTGCCTCGTGACGTCACAGTGATACGGAGAGGAAGTCGTGACCCACGCTCGCCAAACCGGCAAGGCAGACGCGTGTCGGTCGTTCACCGTCACCAACAGCTGTCTGAGTGAGGGGCCCAGAAGCTGTTGCATGTTAAGACTTCATTTTTTTCGTATTTTTTCTCCATACCTGAAAGTCCTCGATGATCCTCTCTATGGGAGAGGAAATTACCGGGCGGTTGAATTGATTTGGATTAGATCACTGATCACACTCAGCCCTTACATGCGCCTCCCTTGCGAGGCCTGTTCAGTCACACAAAATTGAACAAAAAACAGTGCAACACCTTCGTCTGAGTCGAGGTAACTTTTTATACTTCTGTTTCTTGAAATTAAAAACGGAAAAAGTTAAATACCACAATTTAGTATTATAATTGTTAAGGCACTGTACATCCAGGAGTGGTCGCCACGCGTCTAGAAAACGACAGAAAAGTTTCATGGTTCTAAAACGACACGACTTCTTTCAAACGCATCCCCAGCGCTTTCTGTTGAGCTGATAATTCAGAAGTGTTCAAAGTATTGAAGAAGAAAGATATGATTAAGAACATTTCTCTTGCGAAGCAAGTTGATCGTAAAGGTGATGTAAAATAGCTATCTTAAAAATATTTTAATTTTATTCAAAAAAATTAAACATTGAATTTGATTTGAATAAATTAAAGATATTTTTTTTCAATCACCTTTAGGATGAAATATATCTGTAGACTTCAAGCTGCACGCATCGCTCGACAATCTGACTGCTAGTTTCAGAACTTGACCAGTCTCTACGCAAATATTCGATAAATTCTCAACAATGTCATCACCAAGACGTCCAATATTTTCTGAAAATAAATATTCAGTGCTCATGTAATTGGGTTCTAGATTGGGTCCAATTTCAAGCTCGCATAAAAATGCGAAGAAGTTTTGCAAAGAGTGAGAGAGTTTTTCAGCTTTTTTTTTGACTTCATCGGGAGTAAAAGATGGGCGGAGGGAGAACAAACATCACAAATGGTTGATGATGTGCTTTTAAGATTTCCAAAGAAAACGTACTTTTTCAGGAATGAATTCATACCAACTTGGAGGAAAATAGCTTGGTATTTTTAATATGTGATATTCAGAATAGTTTACTTTCTCAAGATTAGTTTTCATGTGTGGACCATAAATATGCCAGAAATTCGTTCTAATTTTCAGCTTCTATTTTGTCGACACGGTAAAACGAAACGAACAAAGGGGTCGCAANGAGTCAAATCCTTTTTCCTTCAGTTTCACATCAAACGACTCGAAATTTTGAATGGTAATCATCTTTGACGTTGTCGTAATTTACTAGAGCTAGTTTCCGTAACTCCTGTGCGGTAACGAAAGGCAAAAAAAACGCCGCAAAACAGTGTTTCTTTTTCAATTTTTCTTAATCTGACACAATTTGATTTCAGGAGCCCCTTCAATGCTCTTGCGTGCGCGTCAACTCAGCGTGCGTTTACACGTTATGAATGATAACAGTTGAGGTTTACCTCACTTTCCATTGCTTTCCTGTTTCGTTTACTACCACTACAACTACTGCGCGCAATGAATAACTCTTTCCATTGCTTTCCTGCCTCGTTTACTACCACTACAACCTACAACTTTTACGCGCAATGAATAATCATTTTCACTGCTTTGCTGTTACGCTTACTACCACTACAACTACTACGTGCAATGAATAATTCTTTCCATTGCTTTCCTGCCCCGTTTACTACCATTACAACTTCTACGTGCAATGAATAATTCTTTCCATTGGTTTGCTGTTACGTTAACTCGAATTAACTGTTTCGAGTGTGAATGCCTGTTCTCACGCGCTTCAGTGACTAGGACTATGTCACGCCGGGAGAGGAGGGGGCATTTCTTACGAACTATAGCAGAAGAGGAATCTATGCACATCGTGTGTTCCCACACAGGATCCCCTGCGCATAGAAACAGCAAACTAAGAGAGAATAGGAAGAAACGGCAAGGGAGAGATAGCAAAGAAGGTTGAAAATTGAAAGTAGTAAAGTGAGCACGAGAGATAAAAGCCTCGAAAGCCTATCTACAGCTGAAGTCACTTAACACTTCCCTCCATGGAATCACTAGTCACCATATCATACGATAGATACCCTAACCTGTTACGCTGTCCTAAGCCAAACTTACGTAATCCAGTTCCCTATCTAACGCCCCATGAGGAGTCCCGCAGGCCTTGAAGTAAGAACTGCCCTTTCTGAAAAGTTCGTAATTCTTATGTACCTCCTTTAATTAATTCCATTTCTTTTAATTCTGTTGTCTAAAAAGGACGAGCACATGTTCTATGACATACATAAATCATCATTCTAAAGCGTTTTACATCTTCTCCAATATCATCTCCTTGAAAACAACGATCCATTTGTATCGCTCTTATGTTTATCTGATGAATGCAAATGACATACATAATTTCAACATCCAGATCCATAATTATCACAGTTCTCGCAGTACATTTTAATTCGAGGAGATTGTGAAAGGGCACAAGGCAAAAAATAATACTGAATACTCTCAGCGACGAATACTGACGAATTTCGAAACACTTAAGCATCCCTGCACTTCCGGTGCAGTTCATGATGTATGGAAGTGAAAGGCGCAATGTGGGTGCGCCGCAGCCAACAAATCAGGGAGGAGTTATCTGAGTAAAATATCAACCCGCGATAACGCTGACCTGAACAAAATTGTGAAATACGGTCCCAGAATACCTCGTGAAAGTTAAAAAAAGATAGGGCGTCCATTCGGGTCGACTCACGCTTTGCAAGAAGAAGACGGTGCAGAGTATGAAAAGATCGTACGATCTTCACTTTTCATATCTGGCGACTCTCTTGTAGTGAAGAAGCCGTGCAGAGTGAAGTCGTAAACATGAAGTCATACCGATATATCTTAATTCGAGATTTTGGCCGAATTTGTATTGAAGAGGGAAGGAAGATCTCAGATGATGCCATAAGCAAGAACAACGTTTCTATATGCAAGAGGCGCTTAGAAGTTCTTTTGGCCGATGGAGGTCCGGAAATCAGGCTGCTTAATACCAAGAAGAAATTTTATGCTCTCGTTACGAGTACGTTTTTGCATCATTTTTGAGAAGTTGTTAATTGTATTTGATAGGTGGTAGTTGAATCCTCAATATGATAGCATTTATGCAGTACGAATATTTGTACAAACTTTAGTGAAGTCTGTTTTCTTTTCATGTTATTACATGTGTGGTGAAAAATTTTTGAAACGAGCTTTTATGAAAGGTTACAGATACTTATTTGATCCACTGTATGGTTCGGAGTTTGTTTTGAAGTGCAATTTCCCCTAATTCAAAAGGCATTGATATTTTGAATTTTCAAGTATCCAATTTCCATTGAAACATTGCTCATCAAATTTGAAGTTACCTCTTGAATTTACGTCCAGTTTTTCTATTGCATCATTAGCTCCTCGGACAAAAAAATTAGTTACTTGCTACTAATATTGTGTAGGACCTCCACAAGCACAAATAATGGCGGAAATTCTATGCGACATTGAGTCTACAAGTGTTCTAATGTACATTTGGTCATTTTTAAGCCACTCATGCATCAACTAATCTCGTAGTGCGGCCACAGTAGGTGGACGATCTTCTCGACGTCTGACTAGTCGTTCTAGGTGGTCTCACAAATTTTCTATAGGGTTCATATCTGGGGACTTGTTGGCCAATCTCAATGCCTGACATATTCCAAATGAGTGTCATGCCAATTAATAACAGTTCTAGCTTGATACTCTCAGGAGTTGTCACCCTGAACGATAGGCAAAGAAATACCCCTTTCTTCATCCAGATTTTGTGCGAATGATAAAACTTGGTTATCTAACAGCCCAAAGCAGCCATGCTGATTCAGTTTGACCGATACCTCAAATAAAGGACCCACTTTTTGTACCTGGAACAGCCCCAGAACGTGACAGACCTTCCACCTGGTATCTCCACTGGCACTCAGGCTTCGTTAAAAGCCTCGCGAGGTCTTTGATGAACAGCATGGCGAGCATTATTGCTATAAAGATAGAATCGTGATTCAACAGACTACAGGACACTTTTCCCCTCATCTACGGTTCAATGTGCGTGTGATTTGGCACAGTTTAAACGAGTGGCCGTAAGAGCAGGAGTTAACATCGGCCGTTTACGAGTTCCTCTGCTCCTTATATCCATTGCATGAAGTTCTCTAGGAAGAGTTCGTTCAGAAACAACAGAAGAAGCGCCATTATTGACGTTTTGTGGTAGTTCAATTCATGATGAAAAACAATTTTGGTACATAATTCGGGAGACACGTTGGCGGTCCTTGTCGGTTAGAATTTTTTCCGGCCACAATTTTGCATTGAATTGCCGTATGGAGATGATTGTTTCCCTTTTAGTAAACCCACATATCAGTGCGGCATGAAACGCCGCTAACTTCGCTACTTCCTTTACTGGGTGTCCTTTAGCCCAACCGAATCTAATAGCCCCTTTTTGTCATTTCTAGACGACTTGCTGGTATTCCATCGTCGTGGAACAATTAAGAAATATGTCTACACTTAGCCAGCTCTGAAAAAAAACTGGTGCCTGTCCGTACTTGCACATAACGTATAACGTAAACGTCATGAAAACCGATTGATGAACGTTGTAAACTACAGGGACTCGAAAAACAATACGGGACTAATTCATGTCTGGGGTACTTATCTCTAGAATTTTACGAGATTCGATTCACTTTCCTTTTCTCCTTAAGTTTGATAATACCCATCGGTTTTGGTTCGCACCGATTCCGACTGTAGGCCTCAGCAGTCGCATCCGCGCCACCTTTTCGGCCAGAGAAATAATTTGGTCGCGCGGGAGCGATGATAAACGCATTGCAGACCGCGAGGGACGCGAGGCTCCCGCCGCCAGGAATACCAACACAATTTTGACTGCGATTTATTATTCTGCAAATGATCTTAGCGTCGAGGGAGCGCTCGATTATGGGGCCCATGCGCCTGATGAGACGCGGCCCCCTGCGCCGGCCAGGTGATAATCATGATCCCAGGAAAGCGCCTGATGAAACGTTCTCAGGCCAGGTCAAAATTATAATTATTTGAAACACGCATGTTGCAAGTCCCGCCACGTTTGTGATGCTAACGCCCGTATGTATATGTTTATTGGTGTGAAGATATTAGTGTGTAGAGAAAGTTTCTGCAATGGGAGAAATCCCTGGTTGCGGGTGTGTTGGGAAGCGGGTTTATAGAACCTCGGGCTCTGGGCACTTCAATTCTTGTAACTGAAGTCATAATTTTGAGGGAAACGCTCACAATTACGTGTAGATATGGGATTCTGGTGTTCTCTGACTTCAAAATGAAGAGCGGGTGAAGACGAGCAATCTTCGAATAATCTTCTGTTTATCATAGCAAATGATAATAAATGTATATTTTGATGGATGTTTTGTCTATGTAAGAGTGTATCACACTTGAAAATGCAGCGAGCAGACAAGCTTGCTGACGACACATCGCTCGTTAGGTGAATTCATCTGAAGATTGTTGAGGGCACATCTTTCATTGAAACGCTATAAATAATTGCCCTGCCAAAAGTATACAAGAAACGTAATTTACTCGCAGAGGTACTTCGAATTTTTACTTGGGCTGACGACGATTTAAAAAATTTCAATAGAAGAACTTGACGTGATATCATCGGCTGCGAGGGCCCTGTTCTTTGCGGAAGACGAGAGTTACCGAAAGGAAACTGGTATATACAATTTTCGGAAGCATTGCAGAACGAGTTCATTTATTTGCATGAATTATCCAGCCTCGTTTGGAATAATTTTGACTGGCGTTCAAGATGAGTCCTTTAGTTCCGCAAAGATCTGGTGATTGAATAAGGGAATGCACTTATGCGGGACGTGAACCCGGCGATTTTAAAAATAATTGTGACCAGTGAGGAAACGAGGCTGCTGTGCGTCGGTGCTCCTAGTTAGGACTGCTGAATGAGGGGGAGGAAGAAAAGGAAAACCAATGTAGAAGATACATATCACCCACACAGAAACACACGTTAAATTTTATAACGAAACTCAACTTTCATCGACTTTTCGAAGTCGTTTTTTTAACTTCGCCCGAGACCAAAATATTGTAAGCAAATCTTTCTTTGAAGAAAAGTATCTAAATTCAACCAAATGAACTAAGCCCTGCTGCTTGCAAGGGTAGACATTTGTTGAAAGCTACTACAAAATAGTATAGGTTAGCATTCGGGACTTCTGTCTTTCGTGCCTACTTTGCTCTGTACAGTTTTCACAACATCTCCATAAATCATCTTTGTTTTTTCTTCTGTTTCATTCTTAACTTGTTGTTTCTATGCGCAAAGGATCCCGAGTGGGAACACAATTTGTGCATAGTTCTCACATTATTATAGTCCACCCTTAGCGGTCCCGTCACTTTGTTCTCTTTAGATCACATTACATGGGGATAGGGAGCTTGAAATCACCTGATAATCTGATCAAATAGAATAGAGACCAAACTTTCGTCGCACATCCCAAACCACTGCACCGATTATACTTCGGCGAGTGTTGCCATACATCAAGAATTTTCGGTGACATAACGTCACTCCTGGCCTTTAGTTACTTTTCCTCGATCACTCCTCGTCAACAGTCTTGCACGCACCCCGTGCTTGAATATTCCTGCAAATTCCAAATAAAGATATAACAACGAATGTCTAGAATTTTTTTTCAAAATTAGCAGCACTCACCGTACGAAAGAACCTGGATTTGCTGTACCCCGCCTTCGCTACGGACCGACTCAGACAACCGCAATGCCACCATTAGCTCGGGCACCTCAAATCTGGCAAGGCATCGACTATGAAAATGCGAAGACCTGAACGACGATCTTCAACGTTAAGATGCTACTCGAACATTCATGCTTTTAGTACCGTGAATCGTGCGAATCTTCGTCTTACAGAGCAAAAGATTGCTGAAGAAATATATGCCAGCATCGGTGCGTACAACGGTTTGATTAGATATAACTTGGATTTTTTTTGAGTGACAAGGGACCTTGTCAATTGTCTCTCCTGGTCGGCCAGTAAAGCAACAACGTTGCTTGTCATTTTCTGTACTTGTCGGCCAGTTTTCGTTTTTACTTGTCGGCCAGTCGACTTATCGGCTACCAAACCGACTGACTCCGTAACTTTTTATTCATCTTTATTTATCGGCCATTCTACTTGTCAACCTGTCTTTCTTATTCTTCAGAAAAGCGACGACATACTTTGTGATTCACCTTTACTCATCGACGTGTTTTAGTCTCTACTTGTCGTTTCTACCCGTCGGCTCTACATGTTGGCCAGACTAGGCCAGTCTACCTGTGCCGGCCAGCGATGCGACTGCATAGCTTGTCATTTGCCTCTTCATGCCGGCCAGTCTTAACCATCAAAGAAGTGGTTTCCTTCCCTTTCCCTTCTTTTCGCTCTCTCTAGACTTGGTTCTCGCTTACTTTTTCTCTTCGGCCAGTCTGAAAAGCACTTCAAAAAGACGTCGTTCCTGAAGTGTGGACGAGATTCCTTCGAGTCCTCTGAGACTGCTACGTACCATCTCAGGAAACGAGTTCCAGGGAGCGTCTTAACGCTGGCAGCAACGAAATGAGGGCGGCTATTTGCAAGCAAAGGGGTACTTTAAATCAAGCATGAATTACGGCAAGCAAAGCCATAATTCATGTTACAAAGTTTGTGACAAAGTTTGGGTTATTTTTGGGACAAAATTCTCATTTCATGCGCGCTGATTTTTGAGTTACGTTGTTTTTACCCATGAAAACTCCTCCCATATTTTGAGAATACAACAAACCGGCTGGGCACGTTTTTTCTTCAATCAATAATGAACATAACGCGCTAGTAGACACATACGTACCTTATGCTCCCTAAGAGCGCGTAACACGACGCAGAAGTTTTTGCAATATGTTTTCTGCATCACTCGTTATATTATTCGGTATCATGTAGGCAAAGGTAACAAGCATGATCGTTATAACTTAGACAGCGACGTGCGCCATATATGATACACGCGATCATCTAACCTAGCCTAACGAAACCGAAACATTAACATATTTGAATACAAATTTGTAAGTCTTCGTTTAATTTGTGTTCATGACTCGAATATGCTAGTTTAGATTAGGACGAAAATAAACAGGATGACTAAACTTGAGAAAACAAAATCCTTCATTTTTAAATTCACAACGGAGATATTTGCCTACGTGAAACTTTTCCTGTAAGGAGAATCGTGGTCAAAGTGTCAAGATTATAGGACTGATGCTTCGACATTAGAGTCTTTGAGTTTCTGAGTTAATAGATTTATATATTATTTATGTGTATTTTCTACATTAGTTCATTCCATAAATTTAGTTTTTATTGATAAGCCGGTTTTGAAGGTACCCCATTGACTGTTTTCCCGAACCTTCTAAGCGTTTCATTTTTTTAGGTCATACTTTGTATTGTCTTGTTCCCTAAGTTGTTTATTTCAGCTCTTCTACAAAGTGCACCGTCAAAAATTTAACTGAATTTTAACACACGAATGATGGAAAAACGAAAAGACATAAGAACACTTAAAATATAACTCACAATCGAATGCAGAACTTATATTAAAAATTGACTTCTTTAACTTTCAAGAATCCTTCATTGGTGACTCAAGGAAGAGACACTTGGTGTTTTCACTGACTTTGATCCCAGAAGAGAGCATGGCCTACGCGAGAGATGGCATATTTGGATGAGAAACTCTAGATACCCAGATTTAAAATAGGCCGTGCAACAAAGGCCATCGGATTAATGTCTGGACTCGAGGTTGGCCAGAGATCTTCATCGTGAAAACTCACTAAAATTTACTTGGAACGATTTCCGAGTCCCACAGGAGTTGTGAGTTGGTGTTTCATCTTGGGTGAGCACATGTTTAACTTGTTTCCAAATGCATCTGTTAGAGAACTCAGCATTTTTCCTAGCAGTTAACTCACTCGTCAATGAGGCTCTTGGGAATTTTGAAGAGTTTGATACAACTGCACCACGCATCCTGTCCCCAGCTGGCTTTAGGCTCTTGAAATGAACTCGTAACCCCTTCGAGAATTTTCAGTGGGGAAGCTACATAAATTCTGCTACTGGGCAATTCACGAGCGACTCTTCTGTGAAGAAATTCTCATTGGACCTGATGAAAATTTTAGCACTGGTACGAAAAATTTCATTCCTTTTTTTCAACCTATGGAAATCCCTCAGTCTTGCTGAAACTCTTTACTGCACTTTGTCTCCATATATTGATGTATTTTTCTTTGATTACATTCATGATCTCTAACATATTATGAATATTAATAAGTATATGCAGGATAAGTGAACGGATCTTTGACTCCATAAAATATTAAAAAAATTGTATACAATTTTTACTGAACATGAGATTTAATCAACAATTACGAATCATTTTTACTTGACACAAGATTTAACGCCTGTTCGAAGTAATAAACGATTGTTATTTAACACAAGATTTAATGCATTCAATGATTTGAAATTGATCAGATATATATTAGATAATGAAAACGATTCTTAATACAGCTGGAAAACGGAAACAAAGAACATAGCGTTACTTCGTAATGAATTTGGAGCTTGTCGTTCAGTTAAATAATCTAACCGTAATAATAAAAATCGGTACATTCAACGAAGGTTGTCAAAAGGCTGGTTACTTCGATGCCAATCAACTTATTGTCACCATCACTCCTCGTTCATCAGTCGCAGAAATGTTAAAAAGATTTGAAATGAATTTTTTTAAACAAGTAAATGACGATCGTTTGAAGGGATAAAAAATTCGGACGGCAGGAAAAGCGTTAAAGGAATTCCAAAACTTTTACGTAACCGCCGTGTTGTTGCCAAAATTGTAAACTTTAATCGAGTCCAAACTACCGCAGCTACTCCTCGAGGACAATTTTGTGTTATACTCTAGAAGATGTCATTTTGTTGTCGATGCTAAAGCACTTCACAGTACCTATTAAATGAACTCTTTCGGGTTTATTTATGACCCATATTAATTTTTTATATATCCCATGGCTGAGATTGTCATATCTACCCGTCTGCTTATTGATGAGATTGCCAAAAATTACCACAAAACTACGGGGGAATAATAGAGAGCGACATTTCACCAAGATTTTGCCGCACGGTTGCTTCCGAATAGCCTTTCTTTGTATCCGATATACATTCATTCCTTTTTAACCCATTTTGTGCAGCTGCTTTTTTTCAGGGACTGAAGAGTGACCAACCGAAATGAATATTTACTCGGCCTCCATGCCCTCATCACGATGCACCCCTCACGGCCCGGCCGGACATTGTAAATATGTACACAGCACAACAGAGCTGGTCATCACGGCCGCCTAAACGTCCGGCCACGTAGAACTAAAATGAATGTTTTCAAGAAGCGCCTCGTTATTTACGGACTATTCTCATTTGATTTAAGACCTTTTGCATTACTGCACGAGTGAGTGCAATAACTCAGGCCGGCATAAAGAGATACACAAATTTTCGTCTAAATGTTGCTTGACCCAACAAACGGCGACGTATTTTCTGTTGCTTAACGAGCGAACGAAATGAATGCATAAATTTCAGTAGTAATACATGCGCGCGTTCTTCATTGATGATGTCCAGTTGCAGCTACTGAAAGTTTCGTTTAGTTGAGTATTTTTCGGTGGTGACGATGAACTTTTTGTCCCTTATTTGGAATAAAATGGTGCTAAATTTATTAGTATGAGAAATTTGGTCATACGAATTTTATCACACATAGTTTAAAATTACTGAATTCTCTTAGTTTAGGTTTGTCTGGGTTTTCTATTGAAGTTATCGTTTAGCCTTTTCCTAGGAATTTGTGTTCAAAGTATCTTGCGAAAAATTTCCTTGCAGAAATGGAGGGGATTTTTTCATGCTATCCAAATTTTAGTTAGGGCAGATTAGAGTGGGGAATGCTTAAAGCTGACTATGGAATATTGATCCAATAAATCCAACTCGGTGTATGCCACAGACCGATGAATTCTTTGAATTTTCCTAAAAGAGAATTTTTGTTTTTGACGCATTTTTGCTCACATTTTTATTTGTGGTAAATAAATAAAGCATGCCATTATGTAGGTAAATGGTAGATATATAAATAATGCATGCCATTATGCAGGAAAATGGTAGGTATATTAATAAAGCATGCCATCATACAGGTGAATGGCAGGTATGCTATTAGGCTGCAACACAAACAAATGGCCACTTAAATGTATGGGTACTGCATGACCGTACGCCAACAATTCACACTCTCATCTTGCAAACATATACCACAGGTTAATTTGGAGTGTAATAGCCATAGATGGGTACAACAACGGAATCAATTTTCACGATAACCAATAAGTCGGTAACGAAAACCTTATCGAAATCCTATATATGTATATATTGGATATCTAGTGATAATTTATGGTTGATAATGCGATAATCGACTAAAATGATTAAATCCAAATTCGGACTTTGCGATAACGATAGTGATATTTTAAATAATAATTCAAAAAGTCTGAAACTTTTTTCTGTATGTATAGAAATTCACGTGCAATCTCGGTTAACCTACCATTTATGGATAATTCATTAAGGTTATTTGATTTTAAGCCTAGAGTCATAAGGAAAATGGTTTAATCTCACCAAGCTGTAACTATACTATCCTGCTAAAAGAAAAAGAAAACAGTTTAAAGGGTTCATTAATTCAGTATGCTTTCTTAATTTCTTCAAACTACTTTACATAATAATGAAAATTCTGAAAATTTAACCTAGAAAGTAAAAATGACTTTTCGAATATAACAATGTAATTAGGATCTGCAGCATCTGCATGTTCCCCTCGATAAGCGTGAGCATGTTAACGTTTTCACCTTAGGGTGACCTTCTCTTGGCTCTGTAGGCGTCCTTAGCAAGTAAGAAAATTCACTCCTCTATGCGGCGACGTGCGAGACAGGCTGCAGGGACGCGCATGTGCATAATACGATTGTTGGTGGTGCGTGGGTGGCCCTCTTTTAAATAAAAGGAAAAATTAAAATATCGATTATCGCATGTGCGGGAAAAAAGTATTGTGAAGCCGATAAATTGATAGCGCTTTCATTGATAACGCTTAACAGATAACTCTATGTTGATACTGCGATGACGCCCACGTATGGTAATGCCGAACACAAAGGTGTGCTCGACAGAAAAAAGGATGTTATTCCTGGATTCTTAATGCAAAAACGAACAAGAAACAGCAAACATTTTTCTCAAGAGTTTGTTAATCCAGTGCTTACCATCACAATGCGCCATTGCGTTTTCATTTTTAAATTTATACCTAATTCAGCTCTGGGTTAAAGAATTCTTTCAACAATTGCTTATATTTTTAGTCGTTTCTCTAAAATAATAACTTCTGAGATTTGATTTGAGAGCGTATCGTCCTGTTTATGCTGCCCTATTTCAGATGTAAGCTACGACACAAATTTTATTCTTTAACAACATTCCTAGGAAAAATCTTCAGTTTTAACATTGAAGTATCTTCTTACTTTACGTCCTTACTAAACGAACCTACATCGCTCATGTCATTCGGAATTTTTCATTACGGCCCTAATTATGAATTTTGACTTGATGTTTTGATGACGTTCTGCTCAGATCCTCCCCACGCTTGATGGAATCACTAGTTTGATGGGCTGCATCGACTAGTTTGATTGGCTGCATCGACTAGTTTGATGTACCGCATAGACTAGTTTGATGTGTTGTCTACATGGCCTAATTTGATGTTCTTACTGCACGACTAAGTATGATGTGGTCTGTACGCAATTTTTCTTCAAGTTTTCTACATCCAATCGATGTCTTTATTACATCGCCTTGCAACATGCACTGTATTGAAGCAAGCCCTCCTCACTGCATCTCCTGCAAAAGCTCTGATGTAAATGAAATTCGAACCTGTCTTTGACAGCTGCAGTCCGTATTTCAATGCGCCACCGCGTGAAAGAACCTTAAAGAACCTCTTTTAATTCCAACACGTTTTGCCGTTGGGTTCTCAATGCCTTACAACTACTGGCGTGGTGAGGGATGTGAGGAATGTGTGGTTTAAATTTCCTTTCCCAAGGAAAGCACAGCCTGAGCCGAGATTCGAACCTTGGTAATCTCGGCTGCGATGCCATCCCGCTACCAGTACGCCATGGAGCCCTCAAGCTGTCTTCTCTCTCCCAACAGTCATCAAATCTCAGTGATGATGTTTCCTTTTTGCATGACGTCAAATAGTGATTTCTCCTACCTACCATTACCCTTAACACATTACACTCAACTGTACAGCACTCACAGGTCTGTCGTGTTCAGAATTTTGCTCACTTCCTCTAGCCACAACCTTCACGAAGAGTCGAGCCATTTCCTTATCCTAATATCCTAACCCGTCTTTTACGTCACACTTCGAAAATTACGTCTTTTCCTCACAAGCGTCAAGCAAAAGTATAATAAATATTATACGATTATTCGTGAATACTGACGCTAACTATATGTATCTCCAGAAAATATTATTGTAAAGTCAGATATCTTACGCCCAAATTATAGTATATTTTTTATTCCTCTCTTATCCGCCAAGAAAATAATGAATTCTGCAACGCACTTTATTTCATTATTCTAAAATAAATTCATTGTTGTGAGACTCCGTTGTTTCTTTAGTTTAAGAACCTGAAGAAGAGCGAGCAGCATTTCTGGGACGCATTTGGGTCTGGAGTGACAAGTCCTTTTCTGGGAGCACTTTATGGGACCTGCGCCTCACAGAAACTGTGTCCTGCCAAAATTGATTTCACGCCAAATTCGGTGAGGCTCACCTACGTACCTTGGTTTCTCCTTCACAAACTAAGCAAAATGAGGAGTAAAAATATCCTGTTTGCCTATAAACTTAAATCTGTTGAGGATTCGATGGCTTTTAAGAGGTTTTTGGTCACTGAACGAAATTTGTCACGAATTGCTTCGTGGAAATTCGTTGGACGCCGAGCTTCGGGAACACGCTTTGGGAACACACTTCTCGGGATGACACGCGCGTTGTGAAGTGTCTCACGACCGCCGCAGCTCTCCATCTCCTCAACGACAAGCGGCTGGACGTGTGAGGAGGAGGCTGAAAATGTGCTTCCATAAGCGGGGCTCGAAAAAATGATCATTTGACGGCTGTTGTAAAAGGCAGGACCAGAAATATTATCAGATGGCGACAAAGAGAATTCCAAGTGAGAATTTTGACTCAAGGTCATCATGGAACAGGGGCTGGGAAAACGTTGGAAAGTAGACTGTACAGAAACGAAAGAACTTTTAGAGTTGACGGTAGCGTGAGATCCTTAGGATTCTGAGAATCACGACATTATTCGTCTTACTGTTATTCGTCGTTGCTCTTTAAAATATTGAACATTCCAAACCCATGCGTGAATATCCGCTGTATTTATCGATAAATCTAGAGAGAAAAAAGTACAGTAACATTTTACTTAGAAATTCATATTACTGAATCAAAGTGCAGTCGCGAAATAACATTCACCAATTACGTTCGTCACTCGAAAACAAAAGTGTAGGCTCTCGTTTTTCCTTCACCATATTTTCAAAGAGGCTTGAACACTTACGCACTGTTGTATTTGAACTACGACCAAGTGGTGTGCATGGTGCAGCACAACTCAGACCAGGTATTATAAACACACGGGTGCTGTAGGACCCTTGTCTACGTGACAGGTCTTTGTGAGTTAAAGGTGTATTCAGGCAGAGAAAAATAGGAATTCAGATCTTTATGTTCAGTCATGAATTACGTCTGCTGTGAAGCATCGCTTCGTATATCTCCTGGTGCATTTCCATACGGCTGTAATATATTCTTCTACGGCTTGACAGAAATGTTACGAAAAAATGTAGGAGAAAGAAGTGCTCGGCATCATGGGCTGTAATTCTGTAGAGTTTCTTGAAGAAAATTTATGCCAACTGAATAAAGGATTACAATTTTTATTATTTGTAATAGTTTTTCTTTAGATATTCACATTTGAATGGTTATTAGGTCTTTGATAGACGCCTCTAAAGTCCATTTGTTTATCTTTTCTAGGTGTGTCAAAAATTTCAAGATTAATTAAGTACAAATTAAATAAAGCTGATGTCTTCCCTCCATCATCGGAGTTAATGAAGGGGATCTACTACGGATTTGCACTCATTTTATCAAAGTTTCGAAATCAGAATTATTTAGTTAAAAGCCTTCTTAATCAGGAAACACGACGACGCGTACCAAGAAAATGTCACACCGTACAGCAGTGTCAACGTTTTTACTATCCTCCACTTCCGGTTAGAGAAGCGGCACCTCAGGATTTTTCCCTTTCTACGTACATAAAATTTATTTTTAGGGCATGGAACTTCATGTAACGCTAAGCGTCGTATTCTGTTCACACTCTGCGTTGCTTAAGTCAAATCTATCACACGAACGTCCATAAAATTCCAAGTTACCGGTTATTGCAGCTAAAAAATTCGTTAACGAATAATTGTATTACAGTAATGCAAATTTTCTTGGTGCGTCATTATTTCCTTTTTTCACTCGTAAGGCTTGAAAAATGTTTATGAAACTTGAAAATTTGAGGGAATTTAGTAGTCTTCCATGTCATATCCTTAGGCGTGCATGAAGGTAAATCTTCAAAGCGAGGCAACTCTCGTTCTTTTCCTGGAAATTATTTTGCGGAATGATAAAGACACGGAAAATTGGCGGCGGTTTTTCAAAAGGCGTCTCTCCATTCTATTGAGCCTGAACAATATTGGCTGAAAGCAGAAGCACGACATTAGAGGTAATATGAAGAGCTCATGGAAGATATTACTTTAGCAGTATATAAATGAGGTTCTTTGGAGGCCTTCATGTATAGCCGACACACGAAATGATACAAGAACGGCTGTCTAAATTGCGCACACCCTAATGGTATGAAAAAGACAGCGATGTACAATACATCATAACGGGGTTGTGGGAGACATGGGTGTGAAGATAAGAAGTGGAGTGTTCCAGATAAGATATTTTAAATGACTGGGTGTTGGATACAAGATGTTACTGATGTTATAGTAACTGGGATGGAGGAGACCAGGTGGTGCAGATGATGACTAGGGTGTTGGATGCATAATGTTACTGATGTTAAGGTGACTGCGATGTAGTAGACCAGGTGGTGTGCATAGCGATTGGGTTGTGTTAAACCAGGTGGTGTACGTGATGCCTATGATGTGAGCTATAAAAAAACGCATTAGATAACGATCAAAAACTTCAGAGAAACACACAAGTTTAATGTACTCTCCAAAAAATTAACTACTTCTGATAGAAGTCCCGGAAAGTTAATTAGGTAACAATAATTTATGCAAGGACCACATGCAACCATCAGGTGAGTGTCCCATGTGGGGGAATTTGATGAGAAGCATCCCAACCAATAAACGAAATTACTCCAGGCAACAGGCCCTCACCAGGAGCCAAACAGACGTTGGGAAGGAAGGAGGTACCCGAGTTACCTAGAAGACATTGGGCTGCGTGTCCACGAGGGCAAAGGAACGGAAGTCGGCAAAAATGCAGACGTTCGGAATTACCTGCATTTCTGCATTCGGATCGGTTGAGACCGAGCTGTTGAAATGCTTGAGTTCGGACGTGGAGAGAAATAGTTGACTGCCCTTCGGAAGGAGGGGCACGGCTTCGTGAGACACAAGAAAGGAAGTCAAATACCCCGACCTACTCAATTGACAATAATTTTGGATAACTATTTACGAAGCATGGACTCAAAGCATAGTGAAATGATACACATTAGAGTCAAGAAACACTTTACGCTCTTCGTTAACAAGCTCGTATTTTTTTTCAGCGAATGTTCCCCTTTTGCGTCTTCGGATGGGCATTCTTTTCTTAGCGTAACAAGTTTAGATTTGCATTTTTCTGCTGCTCGCTCCTCCATGAGATGTCTTTTCTTTGCAGCGTTAGGGAGGCTGAGCTCCGTCCACCGGCACAGGCCGATCCCCCTTGGACGGCAGGGCTCTCCTTCTCAACCCGCGACGTTTGCGGCCCGGCTGCTTTTCCAGCGGCCCTTCCATTCCCATCGAGAAACGCTCGGTTATTTCGCGAATGAATTTTCTACCGATGTGTCCCTGAAATGACTCTCAAAACTTATGCCGAGCTGCGATGGAGTGCTCAATTGTTGCTCCGGTGGACTGCATGACGCTGCTACCAACCATTGGCTTGAAGACAACGCTCGTTCGAAGGACTACAAGTTCTACAGATTGGATGCGTTGAGCAGTCGACTTTATAAGAGCAAGGCATGTCGTACGAGAGGACAGTTGAATTCTAACTTAGCAAACTATATGCAATTTGCTAAACTAGCCGAACCAAACGTAGCGTAATATTTCACTTTTCTGCATTCATTGTTTTTATTGTTCGATCCTCTGTTTAAATGGATCATTTTCTCGATGTTTGATTTAGGAGACCGAATTCGTCGCGGTCCCGTTATTACCTCAAACGTGGGATTCAATTCCCATACGTTAGTACAAACATCAAGCGTCGCGCGTCGTGAAACTCAATGCGAGCCTCTAACTGTGTTGGTTTCATAACGAACTTTCGAGAGCATTATAGTCCAAGTTAGGACAGTACTAGCGGCCGATTGCTCCTTCAAAATCATCATTCGCGTCATTTCTACACAGTTGTTTGCCGGTGCATGTCTTCTACATCATAGTTCGCATATTCACTTCCTTCACTTCTCAGACTCACTTATAAATTCCGACTGCCATAGGCGAGGGGGCGCGATTCCTCAGCGAAAAGACTAAAGCCACACAACAGCGGCCTGAACACGTCACCCGGGGCGTGTCACGCAGGTGTGGCACGTCACCGTGAGAAAAACGCTCATCGCCGCAAGAATAACGTTCATCGCCGTAAGAATAACGCACATCGCCCTAAGAATAACGCCCATCGCCGTAAGAATAACGCCCATCGCCGTAAGAATAACGCACATCGCCGTAAGAATAACGCTCATCGCCGTAAGAATAACGCACATCGCCGTAAGAATAACGCACATCGCCGTAAGAATAACGCACATCGCCCTAAGAATAACGCACGTCGCCGTGAGAATAACGCATGTCGCCATGAGAATAACACACGCCACCGTAAGAATAACACACGCCCCCGTAAGAATAACACACGCACCGTAAGAATAACACACACCACCGTAAGAATATCTTACAATAGGGTCATGCATTTCTGTAAACTGGATGGATCTGTTTATGGTGGGACTGAATTTTGTATAGAAGGTCTTAGGGAACGTCTTGTTATAAGTTCCTGTCGCGTAAAGTTCATTTAAATCGAAGAAACGAGGCCGCCGATCAAAGAAAGAGCGTCCCAACATTAATATCGATTCGAAGTCATCTCTAATTTTTAAACATAATCACCAAATGAACTTTGCGCAAGCGAAACTCTTAGCAATAAGCTCTTTCGACCGAGGCAGTTCCTTAAGACCATCTTGACAAAAGTCTTGACTACCTCCATGAACAGTTCTATTGTTTTCAGAAATGTATGACTCTATTTTAAAATCTACTTGGAAAATCACACCTAAGGCTGCTTGTTTGAGCCTGATTTCCCCTTTGTGTTTCAAACTAAATATTTTGATGTGATTCCCAGTTAAATAATGTCATTCAATTTTTGAGAGCTAGTATCCTGTTAATTGTGGACGCCCGTACGAGTATCTCTCCAGAATTTGAAATGCTCATCTCTTGGAAACGAGCTCTGCTTAACTTACGGTTGCGAAAGCTAGGGAAATATGTACGATAACCCAGTTGAATTTTCCTGATTAAGTTCCTGACACAGAGTAGATATATTTCTTGAAATTAAAAATCTCACTTGGTACATTTTTTCAAGGACGATTTGTAGAACTTTTGTGATAAGTTTAATTTTGCCCAAGCTTTCCAGTCGTTGTGTTTCAAGTTCAATAACAACTCGAAAGCTTGGGAAAATCAAACTTATCTCAAAAGAAACTCTTCAGATATTTAAAAAAAGTAGGTGTATCTCCATCCATCTCTCACCATTCATCATTTGTTAATAAAACTTTTCAACAAGAAATTGGCAGATGCCCGCTCGTGGTAGACCGCGGGGACCATCACGAGGCAATCCACTTTACCTGACGCCAATCTTGCGTAGGTGTGATGTTCTAATGGAATTTCATTCGGAGTTCTTCATTAAAATTATCCATGTTTCCTGGAAGCTGATGTAAATGGTTGATGAGGTAGCGAATCTTTATGCCCAAGTGGGGAAGATGAACAGGAAAGTTTGAAAAAATAATTTTCATTTATTCTACGCAATCCTTAGCCTAAGCGTACCCTAATTTTCGGTGCCAAATTCAACGTTATCCAAAAGATATTATTGCCTCATCAAGTTTGATATTATTGCCTCATCAAGTTTGATATTGCTCGGGACTTGCACCAAATAACATGGGTTTCGAAAACTATGTCTCTTAAAAAAATAAGGTTTATTTGGATTCAACTCATCAATAGCACTCGCTATCAATTCTGATCCAAAATTCATGATGAATAAAAAAGTCAAATCTAAGTTGAAATATATCATTTAATAGGCTAGAAACAATCTTGGCTGAAGAATTTACGATTGCAATATCTCGAGCGTCTCTAACTAGGCATTAATTTCATAGACCCTGTGCTTATCTAATTTCATCGCGAGCCGTTTTAAGGAATGTTTTTTTGAATCAGCTCCTCTCGTATGCGATTTATTTGCACCTTAGGGGCTGACAGGCTACCGTGCGACTTCTAACGAATGTTCCATGCGAGTATATTCAGGACAAATCGTATATATTCCTCGGATATCATGCTTATTCAAGATGTTCGTGCTTTATGGAATCAAACCCCACAATGAGGGCGAGTTTACGCATCCCTTTAACACGTTGACTCCGATTCTCCACACAGGTAAAATTACATGCCGACAAATATCTCTACTGTGAATTTAAAAATTAGGGATTTTGGTTTCACAAATTTGGTTACTCTATTAATTTTCTTTCTAATCAGAACCACCTTATTCGATTGATGAACACAAATTTGAAGAAAACTCGAAAACCTGTATATATACATCACAGTGCTTTAGGTACATTAGGTTAGGTTAGATGATCGCGTGTACCATATATGACCCACTTCGGAGTCAACGTGTTAAATCGGTTCGGAAACTAATACTGAGAGACTTTTATGCCAATCCAGCTACGGGACTGCGAACGTTATCTCGTTATCACTTCTAAGTAAACTTCATTTGATCTTCTTTCGAACGTAACCTGTGAAGTTATTCTGGGTCGAGGTAGAATCTTTTCTCCCCTCCACAACTGTCAAGTTGGTTCATAAGTAATGACCGATTTTTTAAGAAAAAGCTTGGAGGGGATATATCGAATTTGTGTCTTGTTTGGAGATTGCTCTGTGACTGATCGGTACCGTTTTCTTTCACATTGTGTATGTAAGTTTTCTTCTAAATTTTCTTCACTACCTTTACACATGTTCCTCCCACCTACAGTTCTCATTGGGCATGTTTTACGTTACAAGTTTCGGAAAAATGTCAATACAATAACAGCAACAAAATGTATCTAGAGCACTTTTGGGGATAATGGAGCGAATGAAAGAGATGGTATTCAGTTTCAGTTTGAGAGGTCAACCGTAAGAGGTGCACCCAAGAAACTTGATACCGATGTTTTGGAGGAAGGTATCGTCTCAGAAAACACCCCTATTGCCACTAGGAAACTTCCAGAATCGACTTGCAGAATCTAGGGCAGTTTTTGCACAGCGATTCATCTTTGCGTAACCTTTTCATCTTTGCGTAACAATTACGTTTAATAACAAAATAGGTTCGATACGATCTCTTTATTACCATATAACTGTTACTAAGAATACGTTGTACGTGTCGAGTAATATTATGAACATGAAATTAAATTAAAATTCAATTCAATTAAAAATTCAGTTGAAATTAAATAAAAATTCAAACATGTCACTTAGTTTCGCTGAGCCCTCAGGGACCTTTTTGCAGTACCCCAACTGAGAGGCGTTGATCTAAAGACCATATTCTGTGACCGGCATCCGGCACCACTGCTCCATCAAATACGCCCTGGCTTTCTCATCAGATGCGAAAACACATTTATTGCATTAGTGAGAGTAATGATTATTTCCTGATATCGAATAAGAATAAAGGCGGGCTTTTTTGGGGGATTAGGACATCGGGCAGGGCAACTGGGACTAGCGAACTTCAGCGGCGGTCATTAAAACTTGCGGACAAGAACCCGGCCCGCTGATTGCCACCGGGCTAATTCCCAATAATTCCCGGTACTTCTCAGTTATTGCTCGAAATTTCCCTCGCTCTTCTTACCATTTCCATCACGCCGTGAAAAGTTTTGGCGATCGTTTATCCGCCGATAGGCTCAGGTTTTCGATATCATGCTTCACTTCATCTAAACTGTCAACGGAATAACGTAGATTGTTTAGCATTTAACGTTTGTAATTTTCCATATCAAACGTTATGGATCTTGAAAAATTTAATTTTACTGAGGGTAAAACGGGGTGAAATTGGATTTTTAAAGATCTGAAACGTTTGTCGTTCATAGATTTTCATGTTTGTGATCACGTTGGCACTTCATTTTAGCTTAGAAATTAACTTTCCTACAAATTTACCCATCTCACATAGTTTACCTACGACACGTAGTGTTCATATTCGTTCTAGTTTTGAACGAAACAACGAGAATTGAAGGCTAAGCCGTAATAACTGAAATGTATGGAATTCTAGACAGAGGTCGTCGTAAGGTCGGGACACCAAACCGCGTTTCAAAATATCCAACTTGACGTCTAATCTTTGCTTTATGATCTTCAGTTATATTGATTTTTCGCCCTACGCAAAGTTTCATTATAAAAAGGAAAGCCTCTGGTAAGCTTGCTATATTTATTTACTAAAATTTAACCTGAATTAAACTTTGGTGATCATCAGTTACGAGAAAAAGCCGTACATGTAATATCATCCTGTTTTTATTTACATTAATATGTTGTAAAATGCTTATAAATCACATCCTCCACCGCTTTGCAAAGGTGACTGTGCACATATGTATAGCCACTCAAGGCCAACATGCGTTAAATTTTGACTTGACATGCGAGCAAAGGCAAAAATGAGCAACTGTATTTTTTAATTCAAGTGCTTTCATAGTAGTGCGGCAAAACAAGAAAGTAATATTTTCCCCCTTTTTTGACTTCATGAAGCCGTAAGGTACAAACTAGCTCATTTCCTCCTGTGACGAAATTAGGAATATGTTAAAAAAATAGATTTCTGGGGAAC